>JAREIK010002583.1:217311-264811 GCA_029783825.1 Sapria himalayana | reverse complement strand
CGGGTAGCCACATCTGACCTGGGGTCTAGCAGGATAAAAAATCACATAGGACTTCTCGGCCCACCAAAACGACACAACGTGCACGCCGACGACAATAAACCAAAGCAACGCACATCAGGCAACCACCACTAGCTCACTTGCTTTTTGCCGAGGAACAAGGCGAGCACTTGTCTCCCATCTAAGCCAACCGCATGCTCACTCTCACGGGTGGCCACCAACTCCCCACGACCATTCATGGGGCATCGATGCAAAACACCCAAACAGACACACCCCCTCCACGAGGAAAAGGGGTGTCACTCTCATTCAAAAGCTCAATGATTCATATAATTTTGTAATTCACACGACGTATCACATATGACCACGTTCTTCATCGATATGAGAGCCAAGATATCCATTGCTGGGAGTCACGATTAATCGTTCGTACAGCTTACGGGCCTCTCACAGAGAGGCCATAAAAACAAAATCTACGTCACTTTACTACCTCATCCAAGCCCACGCCACGAGGGACTGGCAGCCCATTCCGACGCCGACCATGAACAAAATGGAACGCACACCACGGCCTAGCCACGGGGATGAGATGGAAAATCCGATACAGCAAAGGTCTCGGAGAACAACAGCTCCACAAGTTACCACGCCCTCATGACCTACAGCAATGATCCTTCCACAGGTTCACCTACGGAAATCTTGTTACGACTTCTCCTTCCTCTAAATGATAAGGTTCAATGAACTTCTCATGACACAACGGGTGACAAGCAGCCCACGGTGCCACAATCCAAAAACTTCACCAGACCATTCAATCGGGAGGAGCGATAGGCGGTGTGTACAAAGGGCAAGGACGCAGTCAACGCGAGCTAATGACTCATGCTTACTAGGAATTCCTCATTGAAGATCACCATTGTAGCGATCTATCCCGATCACGATGAACTTTCAAAGATTGTCAGGGCCTTTCAGCCAAGGTGAGACACTCATTGAATACATCATTGTAGCAAGCGTGCAGCCCAGGACATCTAAGGGAATCACAGTCCTGTTATTGCCTCAAACTTCCATGGCCGAAAAGGCCATAGTCCCTCTAAGAAGCTGCCCACAAAGAACAAGCTCTGCGTAGCTAGTTAGCAGGCTGAGGTCTCGTTCATTAACAAAATTAACCAAACAAATCGCTCCACCAACTAAGAACGGCCATGCACCACCACCCATAGAATCTCGAAAGAGCTCTCAATCTGTCAATCCTCACTATGTCTGGACCTGGTAAGCTTTCCCGTGTTGAGTCAAATTAAGCCGCAAGCTCCACTCCTGGTGGTGCCCTTCCGTCAATTCCTTTAAGTTTCAGCCTTACGACCATACTCCCCCCGGAACCCAAAGACTTTGATTTCTCATAAGGTACTGGCGAAGTTCAATGAACAACATCCACCAATCCCTAGACGACATCGTTTATGATTGAGACTAGGACGGTATCTAATCGTCTTCGAGCCCCCAACTTTCGTTCTTGATCAATGAAAACATCCTTGACAAATGCTTTCGCAGTTGCTCGTCTTCCATAAATCCAAGAATTTTACCCATAACTATGAAATACGAATGCCCCCAACTATTCCTATTAATCATTACTTCAATCCCAAAGGCCAACAAAAAAGGACTGTCATCCTAAAGTGTTATCCCATGCTAACATATACAATGCTCAAACTTGCTTTGAGCACTCTAATTTCCTCAAAGTAACAGCGCCAGAGATACGTCCCGCCCAGTTAAGTACGAGAAATGCAACCCCAACAGAAGGGAAGAGCCAATCAGCACGCACCGCAGGCAAGCCAACACGTCCCATCCCAAAATCCAACTACGAGCTTTTTAACCGCAACAACTTAAATATACGCTATTGGAGCTGGAATTACCGTGGCTGCTGGCACCAGACTTGCCCTCCAATGGATACTCATTAAGGTATTTGAATTGTACTCATTCCGATTACCAAACTCTCGCGAATCCGATATCGTTATTTATTGGCACTACCTCCCCGTTTCAAGATTGGGTAATTTGCACGCCTGCTACCTTCCTTAGATGTGACAGCCATTTCTCAGGCTCCCTCTCCGGAATCAAACCCTAATTCTCCGTTACCCGTCAAAACCATGGTAGGCTCCTATCCTACCATCGAAAATTGATAGGGCAGAAATTTGAATGATGCGTCGCTGGCACACAAGCCATGCGATCCGCTAAGTTATCATGAATCAATAAACCATCGAGCATAACTCGAACCAGCCTTTCACCTAATAAATGCTGCCTGTCCAAAAATAAGGCATTTCCTGCATGTATTAGCTCTAGAATTACTACGGTTATCCATGTAGCAAATACCATCAAACAAACTATAACCGATTTAATGAGTCATTCGTAGTTTCACAGTATAAATTTATTCACACCCACACATGCATGGCTTAATCTTTGAGACAAGCATATGACTACTGGCAGGATCAACCAGGTAGCATTCCTTCCCGCACCAAAAAGATCCACGCCAGGACTGATTGAGCACTCAATCACCCAGACAAGTCCCCAAGATGTATTATATTTCAAGCGGGCAAAACTACGAAAAGGTGGCATGGAGGACCAAAACCACGTGATATCAATATCTGCAGCTTGCCGGACAAAACTAGAATCTACTCGATTGGTGTATGATTAGAATGAAAGACTACGAGAAGACACATAGCCACAAATCCTCCGGACCGACTAAACACGAGACACAGATGATGAACATTTCTACAAAACCAAAGTTGCACACGGACCAATAACAAGCACAGCCACATCATCCGAATCGTAAGCACACCCAAGGCTTAGGATTACAACCAAAAAAATTCACAACTCCTAGGAAACGATTCCACATGAACATGCAAAAATAACACTACCCGAGAATCACAAAGCAACTCACGCACCACAACGTTGTCAAATGCAAAGGCCCAGCACTCGATTCTGAGATCAGGACTAGCATCTAGAACAATCACCAGAGAGTTTGCAAAGCACGCCTGGGACGATGGCAACCCGCATAATCAAAACAAGCGTAAGCAACCAAGCCAACCTTGAACAAAGATGACACTGCCCAACACCAAGATATTTTCTGCCAACGTGAACATCCCAGATAATGATGACCACATAAGCATGCTACATTGATGAACCAGCCAGCAACCCCCAATTTAATATATTACACTACGAAAAACAAATCTCTCAAAATTTAGGCATTCATCTTCTCGAGGTCGCCCCTCCCCCGTACCACCGAGAAAATAGAAAGAAAAACACATACCCAATCACCATTCACCACGCATGCCAGCATCAATCGTGGCCCAGATACCAATGAACAAAAGGTAACACAAGCACAAAAACAGAAGACCCAGACGTGCAAAACACCAGCACAAGATAAACAGTAGAACCCACGAAAAGGAAAAACACTGGCACGAATCAACATGTATCAATATATCATCCTGGTTCAAACAAATATACCATCCCCAACCACACGCCACAGTGAACAATCAAAAAGCCCACCGCAATTAAATAGTAAGACAAAAAACTCCCGAGAATAATCACATCCATCAAATAACTTAAAAGGAAAATAATCAATTTGCAGCAAAACCACACACAAATAAGGACGAGCAATAAGTCACAGACACAGTATTATTCATCTAGGCCACAAAAATAAAATCCAAAAAAATCACATGCACTGGAATTATGGTCCCTTTGGAAAATTACAAGCAAAGCTACCACGGGATACATTTAAACAAGACTATACCAGGCATTGCTTTTGCATTAAAGAATAAACTATGGTTGACAACCAACATATCAAAACTTGTCAATCACTATGAAGGACAACATTGACACTTGACTTAGCAACCAAAACCAACACACATTACCATGAAATCTTACCAAATCATAGAAAAAAGTAGGACTGATATGGAAGGTTGAGAATAACTAGAATATAATCCAAGATAAGGAGAGAGACAGGCAGCCTCAGAGCCAGTAGATCTAGCTAATTCAACATGTCGAGATGTTACGCAAAGAAGAACACAAATACTTGGGAAATATACACAGAGAGAGGGGGAGAGGAAACATACACAAGCATGTACTTGCGCGATTAACAGGGAGCCCATGATATTCGTAGAGACAAAGATTCAAAAGGCAAACAATAAAAAATAACCCAAAAAGGATTGAAATTAATCATGACACAGAGTACTAAAAATTGTGCTCTGCTAAACAAAGAATTCACAAAGGGACACTAAACTCGAGGTCTATGTTGGAAAGAAAAAGAAAATGAAAGAAGATAAATGGAAGAAGATAGAAAAATGCTTTAATTCACTTGAAAATGGAGTACATTAAACAATAATACAACATAGTTATTTATAGGTTACAAATCCCACAAAACTCTCAACTGCTTTAGACTTAGTCTTAGGTGGTTATTAAAAACTTTGAATTATTCAAAGTTACATTTAATTCTCACCTAACTTTGACCAAGTCTATAACTTTTAAAATTATTAAAATAAGTTTATCTTTTAACAAAAATAAGTTTATATTTCAACACCCTCCCTTAAACTTGATTTTATTACTCCGAGTGAACTTCTTTGCCTGGTGAAATCTTCTTGCTTTAAAGGCTTTGTAAAAATATCAGCTAATTGATCATGAGACTTTACATGCTCCAACTGTACATCCTTCTTCGCAATGCACTCTCTAATATAATGATAGCGAGTATCAATATACTTACTTCGATCATGGAAGACTGGGTTCTTGGCCAAAACTATAGCTGACTTGCTATCCACAAAAATTTTGATCGGCTCTTGTTGAGGCACTCCTAACTCTTTTAACAGATTTCGAAGCCAGATTGCATGACATACACAAGAGGTAGCTGCTATATACTCTGCTTCACAAGTGAAAAGAGTGACTATCAGCTGCTTCTTTGATACCCAAGTACAGGCAGTGTCTCCCATATAGAATACAAAACCAGTAGTACATTTTGCGATCATCCATGTCTCTACTCCAATTACTATCGTTATACCCAACAAGCTTGAAATTATCACAAACAGAATAATACAAGCTGAAGTCTGTAGTACCTTTAATATAGCGAAGGATTCTCTTTGCTGTCTTCCAATGAGTTGTTGGATTCTCCATGTATCTACTAATGACTCCAACCGCATAAAGAATATCAGGCCTTGTACATGTTAGGTAGCGTAGACTTCCCACCAAGCTTTTGTAGAGAGTGGGATCCACCCTACTTTCTTTCTCATGTTTGGATAATTTGATTCCACATTCCATTGGCATGCCAACTGTATTGGAGTTATCCATCTTGAACTTCGTAAGTATATCTTTAGCATAGCCTTCTTGGGTGATTAGAATTCCCTTTTCTTCTTGCTTAACTTCAATACCAAGGTAGTAAGACATGAGTCCCATATCGGTCATCTCGAACTCCTTCGTCATTTCTTTCTTGAACTTGTCAAACATGCTTGGATTGCTACCCGTGAAAATTAAATTATCTACATACAAGCATACAATAATAATATCATCATTTTCAATTTTGATATAGATTGCATGCTCATATGGACACTTGATGTAATTTCTTCCTTGAAGGTATTTGTCAATTCGAGCATTCCAAGCTCTTGGAGCTTGCTTCAATCCATACAGTGCCTTCTTCAGCTTTAAGACTTTAAATTCTTTTCCTTTTACTTCATATCCTTGTGGTTGCTCAATATAAATTTCTTCTTCAAGGACTCCATTTAGGAAGGTAGATTTCACATCCATTTGTTGTATTCTCAAATTATTTTGAGCGGCCAAGGAAATAAGAAATCTAATAGTTTCTAATCGAGCAACAGGAGCAAATACCTCATCATAATCAATACCGGCTCTTTGACTGTAACCTTTTGCTACCAATCTTGCCTTGTATCTTTTGACTTTTCCTTTGATATCTTTCTTAGCTTTGTACACTCATTTCACACCAATTGCCTTGTGGCCTTTAGGAAGTGAAGCTAATTCCCAAGTATCATTCTTCTTGATTGTCTTTATTTCTTCATTCATTGCTTGTTTCTAATTCTTGTTTCTAATTGCTTCTTGAAAGTTCATGTGCTCACAGTCGACAAAGAGACAAAAGAGAGTAAGATTCTCCTGATTTTCTGTAACCTCATATATTTCTTGTATGCTTCTGAAACGTGGAATTCTTTCGCTTGAGCTTTCCTCTTCTTGAATACTCTCAGCTGGTAAATTTGGTGGAGTTGTAGGCTCATCTTCTGCTTGTTCTAGCGTTGGATGTTCCACATCATTTTCTTCAACATAAGGGAAGAAATTGTAGTCTTCATTTTGTTGTTCCCAATCTCATTCTCCTTCTTCATCAAATATGACATCTAGACTAATGACTGTCCTTCCAGTATCAGGATTAAAAAACTTGTAGCCTTTAGAGTTTGCATCATAACCAATGAAGATATATTTCTGACTTTTATCATCCAGCTTGCTTCTTTGCTCATCTGTGACATGCACATGAGCTATGCTTCCGAAGACTTTTAGATGAGAAATACTTGGCTTTCTTCCACTCCAAGCATCTTGTGGTGTTTTCCCCCATACGCTTCTTGTTGGAGATCGATTGGATAGATACACCGCACATGCAATTGCTTCTGCCCACAATTCTTTTGGTAGCTTCTTGCTTTTAAGCATGCTCCTCACCATGTTAAGAATAGTTCTATTCTTCCTTTCTACTACTCCATTTTGTTGGGGGGATCTTGGAACTGTGAGAGATCTTTGAATTCCATGATCTTCACAATATTTCTGAAATTTGATCGATGTAAATTCTCCTCCACGATCTGATCTCATGGATTTGATTAGAAGCCCACTTTCTTTTTCAACAAGGGCTTTGAACTTCTTGAATTTTTCAAATACCTCTGATTTTTCTTTTAAGAAATAAACCCAAGTTTTTCTTGAATAATCATCAATAAAGAGAAGAAAATAGTTACTCTTACCAAGTGAGTTTGACTTGATTGGACCACACATATCTGTATGTATAAGTTCCAGTGGCTTTCGAGCTCTTGAGCTTGACTCCTTTGGAAAGCACTTCTTGAATTGCTTTCCAAGTAGACATCCTTCACATATTTGATCAGGATGACTAATGACAGACAGTCCTTTCACCATTTGTTTTTTAGAGAATAATTTCAATCCTCCGAAGTTGAGATGTCCAAACCGAAGATGCCAAAGCCAAGTTGTGTCTTTGTAACATGTCTTGAGACACTTTGCAATATCACTTTGAATCCCAAGCATAAACATTCAATTTTTTGACATTGGCACTTTAGCAATTAAATTATTTTTCTTATCTCTTATTGAAAGATTATTATCTTTTAGATGGATATCATAATCTTTCTCTAAGAACTGTCCTAGACTCAAAATATTACTCTTCATATTTGGTACATAATAAACATTGGAAATGAATTGATGATTTTCATTCTTTAATCGGATGAGAATATTACCTCTGCCTTTTACTGCTACTTTTGATTCATTTCCAAAAATCACATCCCCACTTACTGATTCATCAAGTTCTACAAACATGCTTCTTTTCCCACACATATGATTGCTTGCACCAGAATCAAGATACCATGAGTTATCTTCACCTTTTGTATTGCCCTTGTAAGCCAGTAGCAAAGTTTCATTGTCTTGCCTTTTTTCTTCCACATAATTAGCTTTTTCTTCAACTCTTTTATTATTTGGAGCTCTACATTCTGAGGCATAATGGCCAAATCTTTTACAGTTGTAACATTTGATATGTGACTTATCATACCTCGATCTGTAGTTGTCTCTCCCATAACCTCTTATTGTACTTTCATCTCTTTGGATATTATTGTTGTTATCATAGGACCTCCAACTTTGTCCACGTCCACGTCCATGGCCTCCATGACCGCGACCTCTTCCTTGTTGCTTTCTATCATTCTGGACATTATCAATCTGAGTTTTGAATAATTGCTCAACGATCCCTTCTTTCTTCTTCTTCTTTTCTTCATAGGCTTGCAATGAACTCATCAATTGTTCTATCGTCATGGTTTGCAAATCTTTTGTTTCTTCAATAATAGCGACAATATGATCGAATTTTGTATCTATCGATCGAAGAATCTTTTTCATGATTCTTACATCACTTAATATTTCACCATTTCTTTTTAATCGATTTGTTACTGTTAAAACTCTAGAGAAGTAGTCTGAAATGACTTCTCCTCCTTTCATATTTAAGGCTTCAAACTCAGCTCTTAATGTTTGAAGACGTACTTTCTTAACCGGATCTGCGCCCTTATATGAGGTTTGAAGCTTTTCCCATGCTTCTTTTGCCGTCTTTGCTTCTGAGATTTTCTCAAAAGCATCTTCATCTAATCCTTGATAGATTAGATAGAGAGCCTTCTTGTCTCTCTTTCTCGAGTCTCTCAAACTATCCTTTTGAGCTCGAGATAGGGCATCTTCATTCTATGGTTCTTAATGGCCTTTCTCTATTATGTCCCACACGTCTTGTGATCCAAGGAGGGCCTTCAACTTAATGCTCCAGTTGTCATAACTGCTTTTCTGGAGCACTGGGACTTGGAAGGGAATCATACCACTATTCGCCGTCACCTCGCTATTAACCTTCTCCTCTGATACCACTTTGTTGGAAAGAAAAAGAAAATGAAAGAAGATAAATGGAAGAAGATAGGAAAATACTTTAATTCACTTGAGAATGGAGTACATTAAACAACAATACAACATAGTTATTTATAGGTTACAAATCCCACAAAACTCTCAACTGCTTTAGACTTAGTCTTAGGTGGTTATTAAAAACTTTGAATTATTCAAAATTACATTTAATTCTCACCTAACTTTGACCAAGTCTATAACTTTTAAAATTATTAAAATAAGTTTATCTTTTAACAAAAATAAGTTTATATTTCAACAGTCTATCTATCTATATATATTTTGATCTCTCTATCTTTATATTTATCTTTCTATCTTTCTATCAAAATATCTATCTATATGTCAATCTATATTTATATCTATCTGTTTATCTAATAGTATACCTATTTGTCTATCTATCTATCTCTTTATCTTTCTATCTATGTATATTTTTATCTATCTATCAGTATATCTTTATATCTATTTATCTGTTTGTCTTTCTATAGATAAATCTATTTGTCTATCTATCTTTTTGTCTATATCTTTATATGTTAGTCTATATATTTGTCTAACTATTAATCTTTTCATCTCTGTATCATATTATCTATCTATCTATATCTCTATATGTTTATATGTCTTTATGTCTATTTGTCTAGCTATCTATATATCTATCTGTCTATCTTTATATCTATCTATCTATCTATTTGTATATATTTCTATCTATTTATCAATTTGTCTATTTTTTATTTGTCAATCAATCTATATGTTTATCTTTCTACTTGTCTAAATATCTATATATTTATTTATCTATCTAAATGATCATTTTATCATACTATCTATATATCTATATATTTATCTATCTATATACTTGACTATTTATCTATATACCTATCTATCTATCTATATATCAGACTATCTGTTTATCTGTTTATCTATCTATCTATTGATCTATCTATTTATCTGTATATCTATTTATCTGTTATAAGTATCTATTTGTTAATTTGTCTATATGTCTATCTATCTATAAATCTATCAATCAATCAATAATCTAACTATCGATCTATCTATTTATTTATCTATCTATCTATATATCTATCTTTATATCTATCTAATTATATTTTATCTATCTATCAATGAATCAATCTACCAATCTATCTATCTATATGTCAACCTATATATCTATATATCTATCTATCAATTTGTATATCTTTCTATCTGTTTATCTATCTATATATCTATCAATTTTTCTATATTAATATTTGCCTAGCTATCTAAATTTCTATCTTTTTATTTGTTTATCTATCTATATATCTATCAATTTTTCTATATTAATATTTGCCTAGCTATCTAAATTTCTATCTTTTTATTTGTTTTTCTATCTATATGTTTATCTATCTTTTGATTTTTCTTTCATTTTATCATTCTTTCTGTGTATCTCTCTATTTATCTATTTATCTCCTTATTTATATATCTATTTATGTATCTATTTGTCTATCTGTCCATTTCTCTACCTGTCTATTTGTCTATCTTTTTTTCATTCTATTAGTCCAACTATATTTGTCCATTTCTCCTTATTAATCTATATGTCTAATTGTATATCTATCTATCTTTTCTATTTGTCTATATGTCTATCTGTCTAACTATTTATCTTTCTATTTATCTATATGTCTATAGGTATCTCTGTCTATCTATCTATCTATCTATCTTTGTATTTGTCTATTTTTTTATCTGTCAATCTATCTATCTATCTATCTGAATATATATCAATTTAACTTTTATCTATCTATCTATTATCTATCTACCTATTGACCTATCTAGATATATATCTATCTACATATCTATTTATCTATCTAACTATCTATTTATCTATCTGCCTATCTGTCTATCTATGTTTTTATCTATCTATCTATATATTTGTCTATATTTCTACCTAATTATCTAACTATCTATCGTTCTATCATTTTGTTTATCTTTCTATCTGTCAATCTTTATTTGTGAATAATTATTAATCTGTATATCTATCTATATGTCTATCTATCTATCTATATATATAAATATCTGTATATTTGACAATTTGTCAATCTGTGTATCTGCCTATCTTTCTATCTGTCTATCTATCTATAAATTATCTATTTATCTATCTATCATTCAATCTGTCTATCTATATGTTTCACTTTTTATCTTCTTGCCGATCTTTTTATATCCCTTTCTTCTTATATATCTGTCTATTTTTCTATCTATGTATCAGTCTATATATATATATATATATATCTATCTATTAGTTTATATATCTTTATGTCTATCTATTTATTTATCTATCTGTCTATATGTATATATCTATTTATTAATCAATTAATCAATCAACAAATCTAACTATCTATCTATCAATATATCTAACGATCAATCTCTCTATCTAATTATCTATTTATCTATCAATTAATCAATCAATCAATAAATCTATATATATATATATATCTATCTCACTACCTATTTTTCTATATATCTATCTATTAATTTGTCTTCTGTCAATATTTTAATTTGACTATCTATAAATATCTCTATCTTTCTAACTATCTTTCTATTTTTTTTATTTGTCTATCTACATATCTTTCAATATGTCTATTAGTCTATATGTTTATCTATATATCTATCTGTCTATCATTATATCATTCTATATGTCTATATCTATTTATCTATTTATCTACTTGGCTATTTATATATATATCTATCTATATATCTATCTATGTATCTATTTATCTATGTATTTATCTATCTATCTGTTTGTTTATCTATCTAATATCAATTTATTTATCTATCTATCTATGCATCTATTTAACACTCTATCAGTCTATCTATCTATTAGTCTATATGTCTATGTATTTATCTGTGTATCATTCAATCTGTTTATCTGTATATCTATTTATCTGTATATCTATCTTTTTGTCTGTCTATCTATCTATTAATTTGTTAATTAGAGTATCAATCTATTTGTCTATCTATCTATCTATATATCTTTTTATTTGTCTATATGTCAGTCATTCTATCTATCTATATGTCTATTTTTTGTCTATCTGTCAATAAATCATTTTATATATCTATCTAAATACCTATCTACCTATCTACCCATCAACCTATCTATATATCTATCTACTAATCTATATATATATCTATCTACCTACCTACCTACCTACCTACCTATCTATATATATATATATATATATATATATATATATATCTATCTTTTTTCCTTCAACCTATTTATCTATCTATCAATTTATCTATCAATATTGACTATCATTTTATTTGTCAATATGCCTATCTGACAATCTATCAATCGGCCTATATATTTAACTATCTGTCTGTTTATCTGTATATTTCTCTATCTAACTATCTATCCTTTTATCTATTTTTTATATGTTTATCTATCTATCTATTTATCTGACTTTCTATCTATCTATTTATTTATTTATATACTTGTCTATCCATCTATCTAACTATCTATCTATATATTTGTTTGCCAAACTATCTATCTTTCTATTTATTTAACTTATTGTTTATTAATATATTAGTCTATCTTTCTATAAGTCTATATGTCTATCTATATATTTGTCTATTTATCTATTTGTCTATCTATTTATCTATCTGTCTGTCTATCTAATTATCTATATGTCTGTCTATCTATCTATCTATCTATTTGTCTGTTTTTCTATCTATTTTTCTATATATATATATATATATATATATATATATATATATCTGTCTATATGTCTATCTATCTATATTTTTGTCAATATGTATATCTATCTATCTTTCTTTCATTCTATCTATCTAAATATTTATCAGTCAATTAGTCAATCTATCTAACTATCTATCTATTTTTCTATCTATTTATCTGCCAATTTGTCTATATGTTTATCTATCGATTACTCTATTTATCTATCTATATGTCGGTATGTCTATCTGTCAGCTATTTTTCTATCTATTAATCAATCAATTTGTCAATGTTTCTATCTATCAATGGTCTATCGAACTATCCATTAATATATATATCTATTTGTATATTAATCTATCTATATGTCTATTTGTCTATTTGGCTATCTTTCTATCTGTCTATCTATCTTTCTTTCTTTTTATTTGTCTATTTGTCTATCTTTTTATCTTTCTATTTATTTATATATCTAATATTCTATCTGTTTTTCTATCTATATGTCTATATGTCTGTCAATCTATTTGTATAGTTATCTTTATGTCTATCTTCCTATCCATCATTCTATCTATCTATCTATATATCTATCTATCTATCTAAATATATCTCTATCGATCAGAAATATTTATCTATCTATATATATATCTAATTGTCTTTCTATATATATATTAATCTATATATCAATATATCAATCAATTTATCTATCAATTAATCAACCAAACTATCTCTCTATTTATCTATCTTTCTATCTTTCTATCTATCTATCTATTATCACTATTTAATAATCATTACAAGTTGAAGTTATTTTCAGTAATTGATACATATTTTACTTCAATTATTATTATGCTTAAACGATTTAAGAAATTAAAAAGAAGCTTGGAGCAATTAGTAATAATTAAAAAATGAGAAATATATAAAGAAAATGATTTAGTGAAAACTAAAGAAGTAAAGAATAAAATCCTAAATGAAAAGTTCTGAATGGATGTTAGTTATATTCTCAGCTTTACAAACTCTTATGTATTAGATATTTTGATTAGCTGACACTAACAAATCTTGTCTTCATTATATTTATTAGGAGTGAGATTCAATGATCAAAAAAGTAAAAAAAAAACCATTTATAAGAAAGAAAATAAAAACTTCATAGAAAATTTAAGGTATGATTAAGATTTATTAGTTAAATATTTAAGTTTTGATTGAAAATTTTAATTTTTTGATTATATTTGAACTTATATGAATTATTTTGTAATTATACTTGTAGGTTTTTTGATATTGTGAATGGAATCTTGGTGGAAAGATGGACTAAAAATCACATACCTTTATATTCCTTGGCTCATTCCTTAAATTCAAGATAATCTAAAAAGTTTAAATTGTAGGCTTTGATAATTTAAATATAAATAATATTCTATAATGTTTATATTTTTATAAATTATGTTATAACTCAACTTGCAAATATTATAGTCAACAATGGCTTGATGAGTCTCAAAATCATGTTCCACCACATCGAGATAAAGAAATAGTAAGATAAAAAATATTTTAAAAGATATTTTTTAAATGAATGTGAAAAAAAAGAAAAAAGTAAATGACAAGTATGCTACTTTTTCTACATTTTTAAAAGATTTTTCTAGTAGTAATTCCATTAATAACATGTGATACATGAGTCCTATTAAATGATGAATTATTCATGGAACTTCTGCACCAATGCATCAATCTATAGCATTAAAATTACTAAGATAACTTTTTTCATCCTCATGTTATGAAAAAAATTAGAGCACATATAATTTTATTCACTTTATAAAAAGAAACAAGTTGACACCACAAAGAACCGATGACTTGATTTATGTCCATAATAATCTTTGATTTCTGTTAAGGAGATCTTCAAACTATAATAAAGGCAAATCTAAAATATGAAATATAAGAAGTAATGGTTTTGACTCTATGGATATAGAGAATGCTGGAATTCTTGAAATTGCGGATCTTTCTTTTGATGAACCTAAACTAGAAGCCATTTTATTTGATTTAGAAGGTAATCTTAATTTTTAATTTTAGTATTACTTATGTTTATATTTGAATATATGTAAAAATAATATTTGAGCACTTTTTTTATCTAAATTGCTTTTCAAAGATAGTATTATAAGAATAATTATTATTATTTTATTTTATTATACCGTATCATTGTCGTATTCGTATCCTAATTTTTTAAAATTTTTCGTGCCCCCGTGTCCCGCTATGTCGTATATCCATGGTCGTATCCATGTTCGTGCTTCTTAACATGTCTAGATGCATGAACTAAGAATACCAACTTAAAATTTCATTAACAAAAAATTAACTAATTTATTGACATATTTTGACACTAGATTTGGTAGTGGTAACCAAACTTCGAATAAGAACATAGACATCATATTTGAAGATGATACATTCATTCAATTAGCTAGTGATAAACAATGAGGTTGTCAATCGAATATGAGGATTTTATCTTCATACTTAGATATTTATTTCTACTTCATCTTATCACATAATGATAATAAAAATTTAAATATTTTATTTTGATAAAAATCATATGAATCTATCTATCCCGTACTATCTAGGATGACATATAATTAATCAGCCCTTCATATGTCTAGCATAGGTTTGGAGTCTTTTTGTGGAAGCCAATATTATTTTAGATAAAAGATGGAGACTATGATCAGATATCATAAAAATACTTACATACATAAAAGACTAAAAAGATTTAAGGTTAGACAATCAAAATAAAACACAAGAAAATATGGTGAATGATGATTTATAGAACATAAAGATTGGAAATATATAAATTATTATTTTATTTTTATTTTTAAACTCATGATTTAAATTTAAATTAAATTTATATGCTTATATATTTTTTGATAGATATCAATTAGAATATAATTACAAAACCAAAAAAGATGCCGAAGCAAAGCAAAATATATTACTATATAATAATTTTTTGTTTTGAATTTTTTTTCTCTTTAAAAGTTTATCTATATTTTTTTGATGAAAAATAATTTATATAAATTATATTTGTCTAACTCATAATTTATTTTGTAATTAATATTTATATAAAAATAAACAAATAAATATTAAAATAAATTTTTAAAATTATAATGAAAAAAATGATCTTTATTCTTTATTATTTGGTATACTGGTTTAATTTAAATTATATATGTCTTACCAATAATTTATTTTGTAATTAATATTTCTAAAAAAATATACTAGCTATACCTTCAAATTAGAGGTGTCGGGCAGCTTGGGCCCGGCCCGTAACTCGGCACAGTTCAGTAGTGCATGGCCCAACATGTCATGGTCCAAAATCATGCATCGAGCTGAGTCGTCCCATGGCACAGTTCATGCCATGTTGGGCTGGCAAAAGCCATGCCTCGTGTCGGGCCATGCACAACCAGTGTGTCTAGCCTGATGGCATGGTTAACTAGCCCAGATGACCATCTGCCCCACCACAACCTCATAGGTCGAATTTTTTTAATAATAATTGGCCAAGTGGCCAATTGTAATTTTCTGGCTCATAAGCTAACCACCCGTCAACCATGTACTCGAGTTCATGGCACTGTTGGCCTTTTGACAAGGTCAAGCAAACTGGCACGATCACTCACCATGCCATGCTAGGCAAATGGACCATGCCACTGTGTCGTGCCTAACATACCACATAAACGATTGAAAACTCATATGATTTTTAATTTTCTATATGATACTATATTGTCATTAATTTTTTATTTCTATCATTTGTTTGTCATAATGATTTATGTACTATTATACTTTATCTTATGAGTTATGTTTCACTTCATCATTTGTTATAAATATTTAACATTTATGTATCATATTCATTTTTGATTATAAAATAAAATATATTTTTTATTTGAGGCGATTGTGATCCCAATTATCACTTTTTTTAAGTATTTATTTTATTTTAATTTTTTGAAATATAATATTTTTAATAAATAATATTTAAAAATATTTTAAATTTTATTTGAATTTTTTTTATCCAAATCAAAATTGGCATGATCCGACACAAACCAGCATGACTCGGCATTGTTGTCGGCAAAACGGACCATGCCAAGCCTAATGTTTGGCAGTCTTGTGTTGTCAGGCCTGGCTTTTGGCAGACTTGTCGTGTCATGCCCTACACAACACATTGGCATAGTTGGGTCATAGAAATGAGTTGTACCGCCATAGCATAGAATTTTGACACCACTAGTAATAATCTTAAAAAAAAAACACAAGATACTTTTCTCTAAAGATAAATATAAAGTTAGTAGAAATATTATAATCACTCCTAAATAAGCTTAGTAGAATGTCAAATTGTTTATGTTTTTAATAAAGTCCACCACAATTAAAGAAATCTTATCTAGCAACTCTCTTCTTACAATGGAAGCAAGCTTCTCCCTCTCCCTCATCCTATAGTGGGATCAAGTTCTCATCTTATGTTAAAAAAATCTTTTAATATGTTTTTCTATATGGTACATCTCACAATCGCTAGACATAAATCATATTTGACTTTATATATTTTAACTTGGTCAAAGAAATGCAATAAATTATAAGAGGATCAAAGATAGTTAAAAATTTAAAGAGCTTACTAAGAATTAATTAAAATAAATACAGTCCACTATATTTGATCATCAAAAAAGTTAGCTGGAAGATAATCTAAAATAATTAATTTTAAAGGTGGCAGATGGATCGAGCATCCTGGACCAGTCCATGGCATGTCCCAAAAAAAAGAGTCACAAAACAATGTATATCATGTTTGACCTTGAGGGTCAACCCAAGTACTGCCAGAGCAAGCGGCACGACACGACCCGACGTATTGTCCAACTCAGGCTGAACTTGGCTGGAGTCCCACTAGCAGACAGATCATGCTCGAGTCATGCCTCAGACTGCATGACCTAGACCTGAGTATAGCATGTGAGATTCATGAGTCATTTATAAATAAAATGTATGTCATTCATAATCTTTTTTTAAAACAAGTCAATAGCATGAGCTCTGACTAGTCGTTAGCGCAAGCCCCAACTACTCATTAGTCAGAGCCCATGCTGACCTAATGGGAACCCTACTTCCTAATAATGAATTAAAAAAAATAAGTTCATTGTGTTTGATCATCAAAAATGTTATATTAAAGAATCTAAAAATAGTTAATCATTTGAAGAGTTTCCTAGAAATGGCATAAAATAAGCATCAATAATTACTCAAGAATCAAAAGTAAAAATAAGTAAAAAGGACCCAAAGTACTTAAATCATGAGAAGTGCTTGTGTATTCATAGAAAAAATGTGAGATACTCTACCTAGAGATAAATATGAAATTAGTAGAAATATTGTGAGTACCCCTCCTTCTCACTTTACCTGGTTTGCCTCATTAACTCACTCCTTACTTGAATACAACACGTGAGATTCACATGTCATTAAAAAAAAATAGATGTGAAACCTCGTCCATGATTATTTTTTAAAAACCTAGCGAATAGTCTAAGTCATGACTTGTCGTTAGCCTGAGTTTAGGCTAGATTCGCATGAACCCAAACTTCCTAAAACAAATATAATCCTTTATGTTTGATCATCAAAAAAATTGTCTTGGAGAGAATCAAAAATAATTAATTATTTGAAGAGCTTTCTACAAATGACTTAAATAAGTATCATGAATTACTCGAGAATTAAAAGTGAAAGCAAGTAAAGAGACCCTTAAAGTGCAAAAATTATGAGAAAAGCTTGTGATAATTGACATTGATAAAAAGAATTACAAGAAACTCTCCTCTGGGGATACATATGAAGTTAGTATAAATAATGTGATTACTCCTAATTATGCCTAGTTATCTATCAAACAATTTGCCTCAAAGTCCATCACAGCATAAAAAAACAAATCTAGCAACTCTCTTTCCACAATGTGAATGAGATTGAGCCTCACCCTCTCCCTCTCCGATTAAAGAAATTAATATCGATATTAGTATTCCTTTCGTTGTGATTTTCTTCATTTTATTTTTTTTATAAGAACACTCAACAATGAGTCGCCACAAGAATTTTTGATAAGAACACCTTACATATGGTTACTAACTTCATATTTATCTCCAATATTGTGATTACCCATATTTGTCTCAAAGAAAATCAAAGAATTTGTTGATGTTTTATTTTAAATGATACCAAAGCTAAAAACTTGTTTATTCCAAAAACAGAATTGGATTCATTAAAGAAAAAAAAAATGTTTTCGGCCCACAATCAGATCTTCACCAAAGTTAGTCACTTCAACCACTCACTGGCAATAGCCACTATAATCGAGTGGCAATGATTATTGTTATTACCAAAAATCAGAACAAGTCAATTCCACCTAGAGGTATCAACGGAGTGACAATTAGTATTTTATTATGAGTATTATGTTATTACCATTGTAGAAATGAAACTAGAAATATCAAACAAGTCATGTCATACCAACATGGTCTTTTTTTTACCAATCTGGATAAAAACACAATCTTTTTATGGATCAATTTCTTGTATAGTGTTAATCAACAAATCAACTATAAAATATTTGCCCTTAGTCTCCTATTTACAGTTTATTACCTTCAAAAACATTGGTTCATCTTATGAAACTATCAAGATGTTAATAAATGATCTTTTTTGAGCATCTAACTATCAATCACTGCAAATATTTACTCTTTTCTCAATCTAAGTCTTCTTTATTTGTTTCAATAAATTCTCAAAATTACTTTTCTCTTTTTATAATAATGTAGTTTTTGATGCATTATAACCTGATGGAACATAACATGAAAATTGACTTGTACTTTTAAAGACAAACATAATAAAAATTTCTAACAAGATAAAGAGACAACCCCCCAATATAAAACATCCTATCTCACTATTGATTATTTCACATACACCCATATTGAATATCGTCTCAATTAATCTAATTGATCTTTTTCCCCTTTTTGGATCAATAGCACTCATGTTAAATATTTTGATATGGGTAAAAAAATTTTCTTATGATTAAATTAGTTCGTCCTTTTTCTATTTTATCCACCACCTTTCGCATCTCGGCAAAATTTTTATTCATTATTTTAGTACAAGATGTAATCCTGACTTTTTTTGAGCATTTGACTATCAATCACTGCAAATGGATACTCCTTTCTCAATCTAAGTCTTCTTTATTTGTTTTAATAGATTCTCAATATTACTTTTATCTTTTTATAATAATGTAGTTCGTAATGCATTATAACATGGCGAGACATAACCTGAAAATTGACTTGTACTTTTAATGACACGAACATAATAAAAATTTCTAGCAAGGTAAAAAAATAACCCCCCAATGTAGAACATCCTAACTATCTCACTATTGATTATTTCACATACACCCATATTGAATATTTTCTCAATTAATCTAATAGATCTTTTTCCCCTTTTTAGATCAATAGCACTAATATTAAATGTTTTGATATGGGCATAAAAATTTGCTTATGATTAAATTGTTTGACTTTTTTTTTTGATTTTCTCTACCACTCTTCGCATCTCAGCTAAATTTTTATTCATTACTTTAATACAAGATATAATATAATTCTTTATATATTTGTCTGTAAAAATTACATTTCCTCCCCCTCTACCCAATTTTACTTCTCTCGTGATGTACCTCCATGACGGAGTATTATCAACTTCATTATTTTATTAATCAATTGAATGCTCATAATCACTACTCATTATATAATTCTACATCATAAAAGAAAATATTAATCATATATTTTAATTAAATTTTTAGAATTTTTTGAAGGTTGATTGGCACGAGATACCTCCCCCACCCCCTCTACCCAAATTTTCAGCCTCAATTGTCACTATTATATTACACGTGTCCCAAATTATTTTGTATTTTTTAGAAGAGTTCAAATGACGACCTTATTTTATTGATCATGTATGTCGATAATATTTTGATTCCTAAAAATAAAAAGTTTGAATTCACCTAACTTAATAAATACATTCAATCATAATAGTAATTCTATGGTTGATTCAAGTAAATTAAAAGGATTTGTGCACCAAACACAAAATAATTTAAAAAAAAGATATTTTTTTCAAAATTAAAAAAAATACATCAAAATCAAAAATTATTAAATTTTAAATTTGATTTGCTCAAACACATCAACCCGATTTTACCCCGAAAGTTTAAAAAAAAATTTAATCATGAACAATAGTTTTCAAATTTGAAAATCACTATTTTCAACTAGGAAATCATTTTCGATTCAAAAAAATAATTTCCAAAAAAAAAGAAAATCATTTTTTCCAAAAAAAAAGAAAATCATTTTTTCCAAAAAAAGATATTTTCAAAATATAGATGAAGCTCTAAGTGGAGACCTGATGAATTGAACCCAGGACCTTCAAATTTATGGAAGCATCTGCAACTATCCAACTACAAGTAACAAATCATCTAAGAAATGAATATATATATATATATAACACATAATTATATATAAATATATGAAAGATATATAAACATATATATGTATTACTATATGTGCGCAAGCACACACACACACACACATATATATATATATATATGTTTATATATATATATTATTATTATATAATATTAGCAAATATAATAATATATACGTTTATAAATAAATAAATAAATATATATATATATATATATATATGCTTATGGATTTTTATTTATATGTTTAAATATATAGATACATACATATATATATATATATATATATTCATTTGTTAGATAATTTAATATTTATAGTTGAATAGTGGCAAATGCTTTCATAAACATGAATGTCTTGGGATTTAAAACTACTTTTATAGATCTGTCATGTCTCGACTTAGAGCATAATTAATGTTTCAAAAACTACTTTTCATATGAAAGAGCATTTTGTTTTTTTTTTTTGGAAACTATTTTTGAATCAAAAAATAGTTTTCAAATTCAAAACAATGATTCCTTAATTCAAAACAGTGATTCCTTAATTCAAAAATTGCTATTTAAGATTTTAAATAATTAAACTTTCAAGAACAATATCAAAATGATGCATTTCAGTGAACCAAAATTTAATAATTTTTTATATTGACACTTTATTTTGAAAAAAAAAAATATTTTTTAATTGTTTTATATTTGGTATACCGAAGCATAAATTTTTTAAAAAATGATAAAAAAGATTAATTATTTAATTATTAATAGACTAGATATAGTAAATACAAAAAATATAGTTAGTCATTTTTTAAATTTTTCAAAAATTCACTTTTACATAGCTCTTCATACAAACTGATATGTAACAAAATTTTTGAGATTTGGTATTACATTTAGTGATCGTGACATCTTAAATTTACTAGATGTTCATACTTCATACTATAGTTGAGTAAAGCTTATAAAGAGCAAAAATTCACTATCAGTTATCATATTTTTCTTGAAAAAAATTATAACCTAAAAGACAAGAAAGTCAATGATCTTGAGATTCAATATATATATAGAGGACATGGTGATGACACAACTACATACAAGATCTTTTGGATCATATACCTACTTTAGAAAATCAAATTTCCAATTCACTTCTCCTACCACTCTACATTTTGATAGTTAGGCAAGAAAAAATATAACCACAAATTCAATATTTCATAAATGATAAAAACATAAAGAAAAATTATTTCTTTCTCGGAGTCAAGATACAAGATGGGATCATATTCATAATGTACATTCCTACAATAAATTAGCTGGCAAATATATTTACAAAGTTTGATGTTTTAGACATTTATATACCAACTTGATAGAAGATATTGTAGTTTTTTTTTCTTTTATATTTTTTATGAGAGCACTCTAATATTTTTTACACGTAAACTTCCCAAATATTTATGTTTTCTTTTTATAGGCTTAGGATTTCCTTTGTGGATTATGAGTTTTATTATTGAGTTTTATTATTCCATTCATAAAAAGTTTATGGATGATTTATTTTACACTTTCTAACATTAATAATGATATCATTGGTATGATTATCAACGTCCCAAAAGCCTAAACTCAAAAAAAGAAGAAAATAAAAAAAATAAATATTTTAAATGCAACTATTAACTCCTAATTTAATTACCCAAAAGTCAAGAGTAAAATCAATTAGAAATTAAACAATTAAAATACTTAAACTACAAAAAATTCTTGTAACATCCTTACAAAGAAACTTGTAACATCCTTAAACAAGTTCTGACTTCCCTCATCTCACTCTAGCATTCTCTTTTGGACAAATAAAATGGTCCCATCCCAACTCATCAAACTACAATGTAATAATAAAGTAAAGATCATGTGAAAAAATATTAAAAAAACATAAAAAACTATTAAATATCAAACTTTCTTACATATAATATAAAAAATTATATATTCAAAAAAGATTTAGGTGTGCGTGAGGCATGCCTAAAGCCTATGCTCCACCAGGCCCAAGTAAAAGCATATTGCCTCGCTTTGTCTTGTCTTACCTAATGCTAGCTCCCTTCCCACACAACATATTATTCCCGAAGACCCCCACCCCCACAAATCATATTACTTAATCTCCGGTCTGCCCCACTATTAAAAATTATAGACAATATATTTTATTTTAAAATTTTATATGTTGTATTGTTGAAATTTTATTGTTTTGTTTTATAAATCTAAATGTTTCTGAAAATGAAAAATATCAAAGATTTTTATTTTTTATATTTAATATTATTTACTTGATTTTATTTCATTAATATATAAAAAATTACAGATAATATTTAATAAATATATATAATTTCATATATATAACACAAAATGTGTCTCACAAAAAAAAATATGCACATTAATTAAATCTTATGCCTTAAAACCCCAAAAAAATTTTATTTCTCAATACGTCTTGTGTCTCAAATAAATAAGCTCAAAATATTATGATCAATCATTTATCACAACAATCAAAAATTATGTAGTCATTATAATTATTTTTTCCTCATTATCACAAACAGCCAACTCTGAAAACAAGTAGTCTAGATCCAGTTGGTCAATAAATTAAATTATAACTAATACAAATCAATCCAAATGAGCATTAATATTAAACTTTTACTGAGTAATCATACAAAAATAAAATCAAAATTAATCAAATTATTAGTCATTATCCACCAAAAAGAAATGATCCATCAAAAAAAATAAAAATATGAAGCAAAATTATCAAAAAAAAAATAGAAATAAAAAAAAAGACTATTAAAAAATGATTCATTAAAATAACCCAAATTAGTTCAATTTAAATAATAAATATTACTAGAAAATATATTTTTATAACACTTGAAATATATATATATATATACACAATCAATCAAATCAAAAAAATACAAAAAAATATCTCAAAACAATTTCAAACATACTCCGCTAAAAAAATCATTGGATGATTCCAACATTGTGAGTATCCTTACAAAAATTGATGCTGACAACTACAATGATTGTAGAAATCAATAATTATGGTGACAATCAACAAAGTGACCTTTGGCTAACTAATATTATAATCTAATATTATATTGATATTATTATAATTATTTTATAGTTATAGTCAAAACTTTATTAGGGTTCATGTGAAAGACAAGAATGAGAGCGAGAAAAAAAAAATTTAAGTCCTCGAATCTTTTTTGCATACCTAAGAATTCTAAGAAATGTATCCATATAAGTTTCTTTGAGAGAATCAAAGAAAAAACTAATTATACTGATAGCATACATAATATATTATATTTAATCCAATTTTTCTATGATTCTCTTATATCTAATAAAAACAACAGAGAAGCTAATACAAATAGACAAATTATACTTAGATCAAATAGTGAATTAACTAATATATAAAACATATCTACTCATGGAGACAAAAATCATATATCATACATATCCAACTTCATTTCTCATGCAATATCTATCATGCCCCAAAATTCTTTATTTGAAACTTTATATATAAAAATAAATTCAATTAAAATTTACTTACAAGATCATCTCATATAATTAAAATATTATTAATATATATATATTAATATCACATATTTTATTTGATTATTTATCTCTTGTCAAACTTAGAATTTTAGATTCAAATATCAAAGATATTTCTATGTTAGATTGTGAACTATCAAATATGAAGCCATACCAAAGCTTCCTATCAAGCTAATTAGACTTGTGTGGGTAAAGTTATATTTGATTTGATTCAATAATGTGTTTAATTTTAAATCTTAGATTTTTTTTATTTGTAATTATTTTAAAAAAATAAAATTAATTTAATAAAAATATCATTTCCAATACATTAAAGTATATGTTTAATAGATTCAACACTTACTGTACAATCATCTAAATATATAAATTTTTTATGTTAGCACACGTTCATAAAATAAGACTACAAAAAAAATATTTAATTGGAACTACATAAAGCACTTATTTTTTAAAGAAATATTCAAAATTATTTTTAGATAAATATAATTTTAACTATAAACTATTTAACAAGTTGAATATCTTCATCTTTTCTTTTTCATCATATATCTTCTCAAATCGTATATCTTAATGAAATATTATTCATTTTACCTCATGAAATTTTTAAAAATACTTATTTTTTTGGGAATATCTTCCCAAGATGAGAAAAGATAACACTCATGGATGATAAAATATAATTTTTTTAATTTTTCCAATATTTAAAAAGAAATATATATTATTTATTTAAAACTGATAGAATATTAATTAGTAATAATGTTATTTTTTTTGAACAAAATAAATTATTTAACAAGTTTAGGCATAATAAAAATTCAGATAAATACTTGAATATCTTATGTTATATATTTCTTATGGAGTCTCACTTGGACCTCCAACCAGAATAGAGTTTCACTCCTTAGTAATATTTGAACTTATTGATTTATATTATAAAATTTTTCTTCTTAATTCATCATATATATCAACATATCCAAAATAGATTAATTCTTAGAGAAAATAAGTTTTCCTTGGAAAATGAATCTCTTTCTAGTTCAGACAAACTAGTAGCATCTAACACTCTTTTTTTCTAGGGTTTCTACTTGATTTTTCCTAAATTTGAGTTTTGGGACTGCTCTTGATCTACTTCATGTGGTATTATAATGAATGATTTAGAAAAGAAACCAACCCTGAAGTCAGAAGTGGTCCCAATGATGTCTAAAAATCATGTAAGACAAACTGACCGGTCCTAACTATTTAGATTGGAGCAAAATAATTTTAATATACATCATAAGTTACATATGGGTAGTCCCCTCACTATATATTCGCAATTGATGATTCAAAACAGCAATAGATGGAAGATGATGCTTGTCTGTTCATCCAAATCTATAATTTCATCAACAACAAGGTATTGGACCTTATTAATCTTTATGAATTTGTTAAGGAACTAATGAACTATTAAAGTTTGTGTTTTTTGAAAAAAAAAATTGATGTGTGTAATGCATTCTATCAATCAAAGAAAGATGATCATTCTCTCACAAAATTTTTAATTAACTACAATAAAATATATGAACAGCTCAATATGTTTAGGCCCATTAATCTAGATGTCTAAGTTCAACAAAGTTAACAAGAACAAATGACAATTATAAGATTTCTTGCCGCTCTTCCTTCTAAATATGATTCAACTAAGGCCCAAATTATATTCAATCTTGAGATATCTTCTCTCCAAAGAAACCTTTAGTCGACTTCTTCACATTAAGGTATCATCTTCTTTTGTCTCTTCACCTACCCATGTATCTGCCCAGACAAGTAGTGCTCTTGTTGGACAACCCATTGACTTAGAGATACACCAAAACAAAAACAATAGTCCAAGTAGTAACACTAGAGGACCTAATTCCTGAGATGTTGTTTGTTATAATTACCCTAATCTTCAAATGTACTTGATTTGTACAAATATCAAGTTTTTTTAGAATGTTCCTGTCTTTTTGACCCCGAGCCACACAAGTCAAGTGGGGCATACGATCTGCTAGTATATGTTATTGCCTCCCTTGTGATCTCTCTTGTCCCTACTCCAAGTAAGCCTCCTATCACTCAGACTACACCCAATGCTAGAACCCACCATTCTTTGGTACTTTACTAACTAATTCGATATTAGATCCAATTCCTAATGATGATCTCCTTATTACTCTTTGAAAAGGTAAACATCAACGTGTTCATTCAGTTTCCTCATTTTACATCTATAACTAATTATTTTTTCAATCATGTTCCTTTATTGCTTCTTTGGACTCTATTTCATTGTCTGACACTTTTTATGAAACCTTGTCTCACCCTAGTAGGCATAGTGCTATGACAGAAAAGATTGATGCTCTAAAAAAGAATGGTACTTGTAACTTAGTACACTTCATTAGAAGAAATCAACTATGTGCCACTAAGTCTTTGTAGTCAAAATTAATCTAAATGGTTCAGTTGCCTGATTGAAATAATGACTTGTGACTAAAGGATATGAACAAACCTATGGTATAGACTATTCTAATATATTTTCTCTCATTTTTAAGATGATTTTTGTTCAACTTTTTATTTCCCTGGCTACCACTCATAATTGTGATCTTCATCAACTTATTATTTAAAATATTTTTCTTTATAGCAATCTTCATGGAGCGATCTTCAAAGAGAGATTGAAAAGGTTTGTCACCTCCAAAAGTCAATATATGGCTTGAAGTAGAGTTCTCATGCTTGGTTTGGGAAATTCAGCCAAGTAGTTGATAAATTTGGCTTGCAACAAAGTATATCTAACTATTCTATCTTTTAACGAAACTCTAGTTTAAGTATCATTTTGTTAGTGGTGTATGTGGATGATATTTTAACACTAAAAATGATTACAAGAATCTCATTCTCTTAGGTCCGTTATTCACAGCCAGCTCCATACAAAGGACTTAAGGAAGCTTAGATATTTTTTAGACATTGAAATTGTATGGATTAAACATGGAATCTTCTTATCTCAAAAAAAATATGCTTAATTTATTGTCTGAGACTGAAAAATTGAGATCAAAGCTATGCAATTCCCCTATAGCTCCAAGCATACACCTTACTATAGAAGGAGAGTTGTTTGAGGATCCTAAGATTGATTGAGAAGTTGAACTACCTTACAATAACTCATCCTAATATTGCACACTCAGTTAATGTTGTTAGTTAAGTCTTCCCCAATTATTGACAATTGGGGAGTTTTAGAACTTATTCTATGCAAGATAAAATATTTTATATAGTAATCATAGGCATAATAAGGTGGAATGTTTCACATATAGTGATTGGGTAGGGTCAAAAAAAGATATGAGATACACATCTGGTTACTACATTTTTGTTGGTGGAAATTTGGTCTCATATAAGAGTAAGAAACAATGGGTTATTTTCCATTCAAATGCAAAGTCAAAATAAGACCAAAGACATAGTATGTGTGTGAAATCATGTGGCTTCATCAATTATTGATAGAAGTTAGCATTAAAACTATGATCCCAGTAAAACTTTGTGCTAACCAAGTTGTCCTTCATATTGCCTTGAATCTTGTATCCTATGAACGAACTAAGCATATTAAGATTGATTGTCACTTTGTTCGTGAAAAAATACAACTCAATTTGATTTCTATATGATATATGAAGACAAAAGAACAGTTGAAAGATATTTCACAAAAACATGAAACTTAACATGTAGAGTTGTAAATAGATTAGGAAATAAAGATCATCTCTCTTGTATATATACACATGTTAATTCAATTAAAAAAATACAAAAAATTCTTTCCTCCAACTCTATCTTGTTTGTTTCTACAATGAACAAAATATAATACTTTAATTTCCCAAAAGATATCTCCAGTAATTCTCCAAAATAAGCATTGCGTATCAAGTCCACATTATCATTACTCTAGTGTTGTCAGTTTGAACTTTAGTTTTTTATGTTTTTCAAATAATGTCTTCACAAAATTCAAATTCTTTCAAGCAATTTAAAACTCCATTTAGCATGTTGTTTAAGGATGCAGTCACGATACTTTTCTCACTAATATGTCAAAGTCTTTGATGACACAATACTATTGAATCTTCTATCACAACTTCCTTCTCACATATGTTGGAGGCCCTTCAAAGAATAAAGTTGCAACTCTAATTTTCAAAATCATTACACCATTTGGGTCATAATGTCATTTGATCCTATCACAACCTCCAGTGATCTTTGTCAATTATTCATTGGAGTTCACATGCTTGATGTATAATTTCCTCTTCTCAATAATATCCTTCTTTTATGAATTGAAGGAGTCAATATCAAAACAAGTGATTATGGTAGTCATCATCTTGTACATCAATCCAATCCTCATTTTTCAAGTGATGGTCCTTGCTCAACAAGTCATTTTACATGGCTTATCTTCACAAGTAAAAACAAACCTACGACTATCATCACGCCAACTAAGATGAGAGTCAATACTCATACATTCTTTCACCATTATGATTTTCATACTTACATATTATTTTTGATGTAAAGTCATGTGATATGAGATTTTAGAATTAATAAATCATGCATTATCATAAGTGTGAGTGACATGTGCAACTGCAAAGAGGACATCTTTGCCAAACTCCACCTTCATCAAGCCACTTCTGTCATTTCCAGCCTTGGAAGAATCTCATTGGTAGTCCCTTTTAAAATGCCCTAGCTTATTACATTTCCAGCATTCGACCTAAAATTTTTCCATGTTCTTCGACCTACCACTAAATTGTGATTTGCTTGTTGGCCGAGGAGAACTATTATCATCAATTCTATCTCTCACAAACAATATTTCACTCAAAGATACCCTTATATTCTACCTCCTCATTTCATAGGACGAGAGAGCTACAATCACACCCTCGTATGTCAGCTTCATCAACTCGCTACTAATGGCAACAAATAAATTGTCTCATTAATCTAACATCAATCAAAGCATCATTATCACATCTATCATCATCACTAATTTCATAGCCTATAGACACAAGTTGGTTGATCAGTGTGTTAGACACATGTAAATTATTAAAGAAAGATATTTTATCCTTACATAAATTGTACAATTTTTTTCTCAATAATAGCTGATTTCTAAATAATCCCTTTTTCATTTCTTGTCCAATAATATTCACAAGCACAAAGTCAAATGAAGTATAGACGAATCAAGTTTCTAGCTCTATCGTCTAGCTTCTCTCATTTACTGATGATAGTTAATTTCAATTCTACTTCTTTACAACTAACAAATTACTTTGGATTTTTGATTGCAAACAACAATTTCTATCCACTAACAAGTCTTCCATTTTCAGCTTACAAAATTCAAAATTCTTGCCTAAAATTTTTTTATATTCAATCTCATTGACCTAGTCATTACATAATTTTTCCAATAGATTGTATAAATAAACATTCAAAATAACTTACCCATGATATAAAATGTCAAGAATAAATAAGGATAACAAGCTCTGATACCAAATATTAAGATCAAGACCAAGAAAGACTTGATGCCAATGTGAAAGGAAAATATATTGCTCAAAAACTTGTTGACAGTTCACCATCGAGTGATGAGTAATTTCAATTGATAGGATAATTCCATGATGCAATTGTCATCAAGATTATGTATAAACCATAGAAGAGAGAATAATAACACCAACATACACAAAGGAATTTACACAAGAGTGAGAGTGGGAAAGAGAGCACACTATAAATGGCTCTTAGTATCATTCATCTCATTTATTATTCTTGTCTTTGTTGCATTGTTACAATAGTCCATTTGGTAATCACATAAATATTAAATATGAATACAAGTAAATGAACTCGCAATAACATATTTCCTATCATAGCATCACTAAAAATAATTGTTCAATATCTCAATAACAAATAGAGTGGCGATAACATGTTTCCATGTCACGATACTTTCTTCAGATTGTAATTCCCTTTACCACTGCAACTAATTTTCAAGATCTCGGATAATATATGAGTTAATCCTAATATTTTTAATAAATGCATGTAAAAAATACTACGAATCTGCTCACAAAGTCTCCTCAATATCATATGATCTATTTATATTAATATCACACAAATAATCTTGTCACTTAATTGTATCCAACTCGTATAATGAGTCATTCTTCTATCAGTCAATTTACACATTTACAACTGAGTAATAACATGATACAAAATATCCATTAAAAATAAATCAAAACAATCATATATTTCAAACTATTTTACAAGTATCATAAGAGTCAAACATACTTGATATACTAGAATCAATTGACTCCCAAAAATATACTAGTAATTGTGCATTGATATGCATCTAATTACCAATATCAATCTTAATCTCAATTTTAAGTAGCTCTTCCAATAAGTGATTCACAATCACATATCATTAAACCATAAATCATATCCTCACTAATATAATAAGAAGAGAAAATATATCAAACCTAAATTTTCACTAAATTATCCACAGTAGTCTCATATTCTAGTCATTTTTTTATTTATCCATAAAACACATATCTATACAAAAGAAAATTAAAAATTAAATTAAAACATATATACAAAACACAATTTTTTTTCAAAACTCATATTATAAAAAAAACTTAAGATTATATAAACTTAAAAAAAATTCAAACATTCGAGTTCTATATCATCACTACCACATCAACCACCACATTGGTTGTTATATCAAAATTAAATTAAAACATACATACAAAATATAGATTTTTTCAAAACTCCAAAGATAAAAAAAACTTAAGATTTTATAAACTCCAAAAAAATCCAAACACTAAAGTTCTATATCATCGCCACCACATCAATCACCACATCAGTTGTTATATCAATCACCAATTTTTTAAAAACTTAAATATTTTATAATTTCCCTATACCAAATTGTTAAAGTTTTGCCTTTTTATGTCAGACATAAAGAAAGGGAAAAGAAATGAGGAGCATGCATGAAAACAAATAGCAAAGCTAAATTTTAATTTTAAAAAAAAAAAGTAAATTTGAATATAACAAAAATTTTATATTTATATATATATATATATATATATATATATATCTATACACATACATGTAATTTGGAATAGCTCACAATTTAAATACTCTCAAATAATTAAAAAAACAATAAAAAGATTTAAAAGTCAACAATTTGGTTTATATCCTATGTTTCATATCCCAATTTATGAGTAACATGAGTTGAGATAGAAATTATGTGGTTTCTCACTCCCACGTTTTGTATCAGCTATTTATTATAATTTCCGTGAATAATGATTCTCAACTAATAGAAATTGAAACTAGTTGTGCTTTTGGGCCAGAATTCCATAAAACAAGATTATGTCTTTGTTTTTGATATCGTATAAGGTACTATCATAGTTTCTTCCACATTATTACACAAGATGACTAGATTACAACACTACATTTTTATTTAAATTCATTTCCTATCTTCATTGTTGTCTATTGCAAACTTGACTCAATGAAATAATCCATTATATAGATTTGACACTCCCTCATAGAACAACTCACCAGCTTTTGAAGCATCATGCCATTTTTGCATTAAATGTGGAATTTCCCCACTCCAATATTTTCGAGATGTGGTAATCTTTCTCATATTGTTAATAACCTAGCTAAAATATTTATGAGATATAATTAGATATGAGAAGAAACTAACATGTAAAAATAGAGGTTTATTAGAATCAGATATTCAACTATATCACAGAAACACAGTTAGATTCATGAATGCATAAAATTTTCAACTGGAAATACAATATTAAACATGAAAAAAGAAATAGTAACTAGAAATGTTATTAAGCATTGAGAAATGATATTATAACTAACCAAGAGACTCAATATGAAAGTTGAAGATAGCAGTTGAAGCCCTCTTTCCGCGATAAGCTACAAAAATATGTGAATATCAATACGTGGATCCAGATCAGATTCCAATGAGACTACTTCATTAGCATATTGCACACATGCCGAGCAGTTACCCCAAATGTTGCATCATGGCCATTAAAGAATGAATGATACAGTATCATCAAAGAATGGCGTGGGTCATGAAATAAAGAATATCTCAAAACTGGTTACATTAAAATTTAGCGGGTAACGTACAGTGAAGGATATAAAATTCAACATGGCACCAATACAGAGAAACGAAGCCAACAATGAGAGTGATAAAAGCCCTGTTAAGGTAAATAATTTGACTAAGGTCAGCGTATAAGCATGTCGATTGGAAAAACAAATGTGTATGAGAAACTTTTGTAAGTGGAACAATTGCTGACCATTACAGCGATAATGGACGCAAGATCCGTCTGCTAATCTAACACCTCGGACAAGTTTACCAGGGAGGATGGATCCCGCAATTTCCAAATACGCGAAGAATATTACTAATATAGTTGCCTAGTTGCACGAATGAGCAAAAAGAAAAATGAATTTTAGCAAACTCGATATAGAATGCAATGCAGCTTCATAAAGTAGCCGAATTATAATAAAATCTAGCTGGTTGAAGAAGTAGCAAGTACTGACTGAACTCCACGATGGAATTAGCTGATGAAAAAGTAGAAAAAGATCCATGATTTTCTTAATCTTTCTTGGCATGCAATGCAAACGAGTTAGCTTTACTACTCAACGGGGTTTGACTTCCATCACATGTTAAATTTAGAGTTTTGTACTTAATTAATTCATTAAAAATAAAAAATCCAAATTTTAATACGAGTTTCAAAAATATGCTCAAACTAGTGCGTTTTAAAACAACATATAATATTTTTCGTTATGAACGGTTGTCATTGTCATGCTGTTGATTTTTTAAAATTAGAGTCCGGCATTCACAATACCGGCTATTAAAAACATGTGGAAATCCCATAACGCTCCTCTACCCTCGCCCGTCTATCCTCACCTCTCGCCTCTCTCTTCCCATCCCTCTTCCCTCGCCCGTCAGCCCTCACATCTCGCCCCTCTCTTCCCATCCCTCTCCCCCCGCCCCATCTTTAAGAGCTCTTTCGAGCTCGAGCGAGCTCCACGAATGAGCTCCTGGACACGAGCTGGGGGAGAGGGATGGGAAGAGAGGGGCGAGAGGTGAGAGCAGACGGGCGAGAGTAGTGAGGCGAGGTGCATTATGGGATCTCCACATGTTTTCAATAATCGGTATTCATAATGTCGTCCTTTGATTTTAAAAAATAGGAGCGTGGCAATAGTTGCCGTCCACAACGACGTGTATTGCCATGTTGTTTTCAGACACACTAGTTTTGACATATTTTTAAAACTCGCATTAAAATTTGAATTTTTTATTTTAAATGAATTAGTTCCGTACAAAACTCTAGAATATAAATGTGTCAAACTGGGCTGGCATGCAGTAATACCTGGCATTGCAGGGTTCTTTGGAGGGGGGACAAGCCTAGCATGGGCTCGTGCCTAAAATCTGCCTGGATTCAAGTCAGGTTGGTCAATTTTTTAGAAAATTAGGATTTCAGTGTCATGTCGCCATTGTTCGTCGGATGTGCCGAGTCATCGCCCATCGAGCATGTCATCACTGATCATACATTGTCGCATCATCCCCCCATTGGGCGTCACTCGGTGCATGGTCACTCGTGTCTTGTCCAGGTGCCAGGCACCCATGCAATGCCTGGAATGGCATGTAGGCCAAAAATTCATGGCACAATACAATGCGATTCGTGCCGAGAGTGAGCCCGGCACGAGCTCAAGCATGCTACTATAGCTTGTCATTTCAGGCCAAACACGCCTATAACGGGTGGGGCTTTAGGGCGGGCCTAGGCCGCCTGACCCGTTTGATACCTATAGTGATATATGTAATCTGTCACAATAGGCCTGCTGGTCCATAGAATTTTTTGAATGACGCTGAGTAAAACAACAATTTAAAATTATAGTAACTTTAAAAAATATTTATAAAAATTAAAATAGTTATAACATTATTGATAAAATTATGGTAGTTTTATATTATACACCATATTTAATATAGTAAGATTTTGTTTTTTACCTCAAATTATAAATATTTATATTTTGAGATCTAATTTTTTATGATTTAATATACCATATCAAAAACTATTAACTTTTTATTTTTGAGTCAAATTGGGGAAGAATCATATTAGTGATCATTTAAAAATAAAAAAAAAACAATATGAAGTGGATTGTATCTATATCCAATCTTACCAATAGTCTTCTATTTTCAATATCAAAAAAACAATTTTATTCCATATTTTATTTTAAATAAAGTATATTTAACAAATTAATTTTATTTACATTTTGGTAAATAAATATAATTTTTAAACTGTTATCTAATAAATATAAAAGATAAAAGCTATATTATAAATATAAAAGATAAATGCTATCTATATTATTAATAAATATAATTATCCTTTTCATCTTATAAATATAAAAGATAAATGCATATTATTTTTGTATGATAAATAAAATAATAATAATAATGGTGATGATGAAAAATAAGAAAAAAATATTATGATGATGATGATGATACTAATGAAGAAACAAAAGAAAAAGAATAAGAAAAATAAAAAAAAGTCAAAAAGAAAAAAAAGAAAATAATGAATGAGGATAATATAATAATAATAATAATAAGCAAAAAAAATATGAAAAAAATGAGGAAAAGAAAAGGAGAAAAATGAGAATAAGAATGAGAAGAATAAGAAGTATAAGAAGTAGTAGTAATAGTAGAAAAAAAATGAGAATGAAGAGGAGAAGGAGGAAAAGAAGAAGTAGAAGAAGAAGAAAAAGAAGAATAAGAATAAGAATAAGAAATAGAAAAAAAAAGTAGAAAAAGAAGTAGGAGGAGGAGGAGGAGGAGAATGAGAAGGAGGAGGGAGGAGAATGAGGAGGAGGAGGAGGAGGAGGAGGAGGAGATGGAGAAGAAGTACAAGAAGGTGAAGAAGGAAAAGAAAAAGAAGGAAAAGAAGAAGAATGAGGAGGAGGAGGAGGAGAAGAAGAAAAAGGGGGAGGAGGGGGAGAATAAAGAGAAGATGAAGAAGAAGAATAATAAGAAAAAGAAAATGAGGAGGAGGAGGAGGAGAAAGAGGAGGAGAAGGAGAAGAAGGAGAAGAAGAAGAAGAAGAAGAAGAAGAAGAAGAAGAAGAATGAGGAGGAGGAGAAGGAGAATAAGGAGGAGGAGGAGAAGAAGAAGAAGAAGAAGAAGAAGAAGAAGAAGAAGAAGAATGAGGAGGAGGAGAAGGAGGAGGAGGAGAGGAGGGAGAAAAAGGAGAAGAAGGAGAAGAAGAGGAGGAGGAGGAGGAGGAGGAAGAAAAATGAGAAGAAGAAGATGATGATGAAGAGGAAGAATGGTGAGAAGAAGAAGAAGAAGAAGAAGGAAGTGAAAAAGAAGAAAGAGAAGGAGGAGGTGGAGGAGGAGGTGGAGGAGAATGAGAAGAAGAAGAAGAAGAAGGAAGTGAAAAAGAAGAAAGAGAAGGAGGAGGTGGAGGAGGAGGTGGAGGAGAATGAGAAGAAGAAAAGAAGAAGAAGAAGAAGTAGTAGTAGTAGTAGTAAAAGAAGTAGAAGAAGAAGGATAAAAGAAGAAGAAGAAGAAGAAGAAGAAGAATGAGCAGAATAGGAGAAGGAGAAGGAGAAGGAGGAGGAGGAGGAGGAGGAGGAGAAGAAGAAGAAGAAGAAGAAGTATGAGGAGGAGGAGAATAGGAAGAAGAAGATGTTGAAGAAGAAGAAGAAGATAATGATGATGATGATGATGATGATGATGAAGGATAAGGGGAACAAGAAGAAGAAGAAGAAGAAGAAGAGGAAAAATGAGAAGAAAAGAGGAGGAGGCGGAGGAGGAGAAGTAGAAAAAGAAGGAGAAGAAGAAAAAGAAGAAGAAGAAGTTGTAGTTGAAGAAAAATAAGAAGAATGAGAAGAAGAATAAGAAGAAGAAGGATAAGAAGAATGAGAAGGAGGAGGAGAAGAAAAAAGAAGAAAAAGAAGAAGAAAAAGAAGAAGAAGAAAAAGAAGAATAAAGAGAAGAAGAACGAGAAGAAGAAAGAGAGAAGAAGAAGAAGAAAAGAAAAAAAAGAAAGAAAAAAAAAGATGAAGGAGAAAAAAAGAAGGAAAAGAAGTTGAAGAAGAAGAAAAAAGAAAAGGGAGGAGAATAAAAAAAGGAGAAGAAGATGAAGGAGAAGAAGATGAAGGAGAAGAAGAAGACAAAAAAGAAGAAGGAGAAGAAGAAGGAGAAGAGGAAGAATGAGGAGAGGAGGAGGAGGAGGAGAAAAAGAAGAAGAAGAAGAATTAAAAGTAAAAGAATGAGAATAAGAGGAAGAAGAAGGAGAAGGAGGAGAAGGAGGAGATGAAGGAGGAGAAGGAGAAGGAGGAGGAGACGAAAGAGGAGAAGGAGAAGGAGACGGAGAAGGAGAAGAATAAGGAGGAGGAGGATGAGGAGGAGGAGACGAAGGAGGAGAAGGAGGAGAAGGAGAAGGAGGAGAATAATAAGGAGAAGAAGGAGGAAGAGAATAATGAGAAGAATAAGAAGGAGGAGGAGGAGGAGGAGAAGAAGAAGAAGAAGACTAATAATAATAATAATTTATAATAATTAGAGGAAGAAGAAGGAGAAGAGGAAGAAAAGAAGGAGAAGAGGGAGAAAAGATGGAGAAGAGGAAGAAGAAGAAGAAGGAGAATGAGAAGGAGAAGATGGAGAAGAAGGAGAAGGATGAGGACAAAGATAAGAAGGAAAAGAATAATAAGGAGTAGGAGGAGGAGCAAGAGGAGAAGAAGAAGAATGAGAAGAAGAAGCAAAAAAAGTAGAAGGAAAAGAAGAAGGAGAAGAAGAATGAAAAGAAAAAGGAGAAAAAGAAAAAAGAGAAAATGGATGAAAAGAAAAAGAAGAAAAAGAAAGAGAAAAAAAAGAAGAAGAAGAATAAAAAAAATAAGAGGGAGGAGGAGAAGGAGGAGGAGGAGGAGGAGGAGGAGGAGAGGAGAAGAAGAAGAAGAAGAAGAAGGGGAAGAAGAAAAAAAAGAAGGTAGAGGAGGAGGAGGAGGAGAAGAAGAAGAAGAATGAGAAGAATGAGAAAAAGGAGATAGAGGAGAAAAAGGAGAAGAAGAAAAAAAATAATAAGAATAAGGAGAAGTAGAAGAATGATAAAAGGAGGAAGAAAAATAAGAAAAATTCAAAAAAATGTTTGTTTAGCTAGGGAATTTAGCTAGAGAAATATCCTTAACTAATTAGCGAGGAATTAGTAAGGAATTTTTGATTTTACATTAAAATAAAATTTTGCAACGGATTAGTAACGGATTAGAGACGTAAATGTTTGATTAAAAATTTTCCTCGCTAATATTGTCGTAGATTTTCATGAAAAGAAAAGCGGGAATTTTTGTTATGGATATTCCCTAGCTAATTAGAACAAGATAAAATCCAACACATAATGAATATCTTAAATTTTTTTTACTATTTTATATTAAATCGCATGCAATTAATCCTTAAATATTATTTTTCATAAAATATATACATTTAGTTAGAGATTTTTCCCTATAACTATTAGGGATGGAAATAATTTTCGTCACTAATCTTTAATGATTTAATTTTTTGCAATATATTATTTATTTTAATATTTTATTTAATTGTGTATATTAAAGGTATGTATGTCATGGTATATAGATGAGCGATCCTTGAAAGACACATTCTCCTCGTATAATTATTCTCGTATATTTTATTTAATTTTAATATTTTAACAAAAAAAATTATATTAATAAAGACTAAAATAACTATTTTTATGATTATAAAATTTTTAAAAGAATATACATAAAATTTTTCTAGAATTTTTAATTACTAAATTTTAAATTTTGTATTAAAAACATTAAATAATTAATTCTATAATTATTAAATTTTTTAAAGATATTTTAAAAAATAAATGAACATATATTAAAATTTCTACTAATAAACAAATAAAATAATTCATTATATGATAAAATAAAATATATTTACAAAAATATCCTATTAACGAAAAAACTAGTAAATATTAATATTATTTTAAATATAAAAAATAGTTAATGATTATAGGAAACTTTTAAAAAAAATAATTACTAAAAAATTTTAAAATTTTGAATTATAAAAAATTTCAAAATTTTCATAAAATTTAAATGAAAATAAATTGATATTAAAAGATATTTATAGAGTTTTTTGCCCCTGCTAAAATTTATAAGAATTAAATAATTGAGTAAAATTTATACTGATAGTTTTTAATATTTCATCTTTATTAAATTTAATAAATATAAATTTTTATTAATAATCATCTCACTTTAATTAATTTTTAGAATTTTTATAAATTATAAATTATATTAAATAATATGAAATTTTATGCCTTTAAAATTATTTCATATTATCTTCATAAAAATTAATATGAATTCTTAAAAATTTATAAACTTAATATATATATATATATTATTTATTTATATATTTTTAAACATAAATAGTATTTATAATTCTTAGGAAAATGGCTTGAAGACCAATAATCTTTTTATGTGTGCCTTGTTATATTACGTTTATAAATTTTGTAGTCATTTGATTTGTTTTTCTATTTGGAAGGCCAAATATCTATTTTTTGAAATTATTTATATATTTATTATTTAATTTATTTGATAATTAAAAATTAAAAGGTGTTTGTTTTTCTTGCGTGTCTTCTATGCACATTAACTTGTTGAAAATAATTTATTAAGTAAAAAAAATATGAGTCTTTATGTTATATATATATTTATTATAAATTAAATGTTTTGATAATTTAAAATTAAAACATTAATATAATTTTTAAACCTAATAAAACTTAATAAACTTAGTAGTTAGAGACAACTCTAAGTCTCTTACTTTCTCCATCGGCCTCTCTCTCTCTCTCGACTCCGATATATTCATAATGAAACCTAATAGTAGAGTAAGCGATTTCGTTCAATAGTAGCAGTAAGTTTCTTATCGATTTTAGGTATGCTTTCTACCCTTACTTTTCATCGCTTATCTTAATGAAGGAGTGTTTGTTTTAAGGTAATGCTTTTTACCCTTACTCAGCTAAATGAAACCTAAAATGTGAAACCTAAATATCTTATTGCATGTTTTTATGATGTAAATGTGTAATATTTTTTTTAGTATGATGTGTTCCATATTATTATAAAATAAAATTGAACTCACATTAGAGTAGAATACAATAGCTAACAATATTATGACACAAAGGTTTGCAAAATCATGACATATAGTTTTCAGTGAAGTATAATTTAGCATGGTTTGCATAAAATCAAAATTTTGCAAGGTTTGTAATAATCTAAAACTTTTCATCTATTATATCCGCTACAAAACTGTATGTTTATGTACATTCTCTATACCGATGTCACACTTCTGCCTTGTTTCTTTTTTGTAATTGCTGATTTCCATCATGATATTGATTAAAAATATGATCACTTATAATTTGTTCAAGATAGAGACTAATATGCATGTGTATTCAAAATAAAAGTGAAATGCTTAATATGGTTTAATCATGTTTATAATATAGCTCTAATTGCTGTAATTTGTAAAAGTCAAGATGAAATAAAACAATTGTGAAGAATAAAATTGACATTTGTTAGAATTATAAATGATGATGTTCTTTAGCACATTTTAACATAATATTGTGTTCATGATAAAATTGAATTGAAAATAAAATTTATATAATTAATTCAAGTTGAGGTAATGATGATATTATGAACTATCTTTATATATCAAATGATATATTACAATTAAATAAGATAAAATAATACCTTGAAATGAAAATGTGAACATATAAATATTGAATAACTATCTACATTTTCTCTTTAAAGTGCATGCATTTTTATATAATTTAGGAGTCATTCCAGGGATATCCTTATAAATTACTTTTTATAACATATTTTGCTATGATGATAAGCTTAATGTAAGTGTTCCACCAAACACAAAATATGATTCTTGATATGAAGAGAAAATGAGGATTAAGAAACATGATAACCACAACCTAACGATATATAGTAAATTTATACATCTATAGTTTTTCTCATATGAGATTTTATCATGTCACCTGATTTAGTTACTCTACATAATTAATCAAAAATGTGTTCTACTTAGTTCATTTTATTATGTATAACTACTTATAATTACTTGTATGAATATATCTATATATATATCTATATGTTTAACTATATATACCTATTTATAACTATATATACTATATGTATAATAACATATACCTATAAATAATTATATTTTACTATATGTATAACTATAAATACGTTATGCATAACTATATTTAAATATATAATTTACAACATATATTTAATATACATTTTTATATATTAGTATATAAAAATGTATTTTACTATATCTATATCTATACATAACTATATGTATAAATATATAAAATTAAATGAAAGAATATATATACCTACATGTATAAATATAATTATAACTATATGTGTAACTATATGTATAACCACATGTAAAATATTTATAATTACATGTTTAACAACATACAATATTGTGTTAAACTATATGTGTATAACTATATATAAATATTTGTATAACTATATAAAATTTTATATTATTAAATATAACTATATTTGTAACAATCTATACATATATGTAAATCTATATATTTGTTTATATCTTTGTATACATTTATGTATAACTACATATAATACTTGTATGAATATATATATATATATATATATATATATATATATATAACTATATGTTTGACTATATATAACTATTTATAACTATATATACTATATGTATAATAACATATAACTATAAATAATTATATCTTACTATATGTATAACTATAAAAACTTTATGCATAACTATATTTAAATATTTAATTTACAACATATATTTAATATACTTTTTTATATATTAGTATATAAAAATGTATTTTACTATATCTATACATGTACATAATTATATGTATAAATATATAAAATTAAATGAACAAATATATAAACTTACATGTATAAATATAATTATAACTATATGTGTAACTATATGTATGATCACATGTAAAAATATTTATAATTACATGTTTACCAACATACAACATTGTGTTTAACTATATGTATATAACTATATATAAATATTTGTATAACTATATAAAATTTTATATTATTAAATATAACTATATTTGTAACAATCTATACATATATGTAAATCTATATATTTGTTTATAACTTTGTATACATTTATGTATAACTACAGATAAATACTTGTATAAATAAATAAATAAATAAATAAATAAATATATATATATATATAACTATATTTTTAACTATTTACAACTATTTATAACTATATATATTATATCTATAATAACATATAATTATAAATGAGATAATACTAATTTGTTGCAGTAACTTGAAAATAAATGACAAAAGATATAATATCAACAATATGTAATCACATAGCCTCAAATAGTCCGTCGGTCAAAAATATCTTGCTGTTGAAATTTGGGCATGGTTGCATCCATCTGCATTCACACAAGTTGATATGCAATGCTAGTACTGAACACGATGCAAAAAAAAAAACTAAAAGCAAAATCATTGTTGCAGGAACAAATCATCTACTTGACGCCGAGGGTGAATGCCAGAATAGCATGTTCTCTAATCTGACCATCCTTCGAGATTCTAGCCTCGATACTAGTGGTAGAATCTATGATGAGGATGGCACAGTTGTCTTGTGATGTTCTAGTGATCATCTTCTGAATGGAGTCATGATGACCAGGAGCATCAATAACAGTGCAATAGAACTTTGTGGTCTCGAACTTCCAGAGAGCAAAATCAATTGTGATTCCGCGCTCACGCTCAGCCTTGAGCTTGTCGAGAAGAACCCAAGCATATTTGAATGACCATTTGTTCATCTATGCTGCTTCCTTCTCGAACCTCTCAATCACACACTTGTGCCCTTGGAATTGTGACTGAAGACCCCAGTTAGAGTTGGGGTGGGTAAATTCTGGTTTTTTCTTTGCATGTCATTTATTTGGAAGTCAGGATGATCTAATCATGATGTTCAAAGAATGATTTTGTTAGTTACTATGTCGTGCATTTTGATTTTCATGTAGGCTACTACATGATTGAGAGCTCAAGAAGGTGATACATCTAGCAACATTTTGTAAGCAATAAGCATTCATTTGTGTTCTGTTTATTTCTTACATAAAGTTTATATTCTCTTTAAGTCAATATTTGCTTATGATTAAGGTTAGGGATCCTTTGAGAGAGAGAAGCATGCTAAAGTATGAGACACATGGTGTTACTATATTGGATGGTTCTCAAGAAGGTTCTTATCAATGGGTATGATAAGATAATTCTATTGTACTCTAGATGAAAATGTAGTGTAGTGCCTATTCGAAGGCCAAAGGAACTATGCCACTTAATTGAACTTGGTAATACACAAAATTGACAGGGTGAGATTGTAACTAAGGCATTGACATGGGATTTATTAATAAAAGTAGTGTAGCGCCTCATAGAGTGTGAATTGACTCAAAATTTTAATGGAACTTCACTTCCTATTGTTCTTTTGAGGGACAAAATCTAGGTGCCATGTCATCAAAATATTTGAGTTTTTCACATGGTAAGATAAGACTGTCATTAGAGGTGGAAAATGTGTTGAGTGGCCTAGCTGCATGGCCAATTTGCATGTGTTGTGTTGATCCTGGAGAGAAGCTCTCTATGCCGCAATATCATGCAATACAACACTATCCAAATCACCAACCCACCCTGGTCAAATTTGTACTGGTTGACAAATCGTGCTCAAGTCATGCTCGAGTGCTACCAATTAGGTTGAAACTATCAACCTAATATCAACTGCCAACTTTGTTTTAAAACTACTAATGGGTTGGGTTAGGTCGAGCTGGACTCCCAATTTGAGTTCAACATATGATCTCATGCACTATATTCTTTTTTATAAATGATTGAATGTCTGATCATGCCGAATGTATGCATCATCTATGATTGTTGGCTTGCCATGACCTATAGTCATTTTAGATTATTAATTAATGAATTAAATTTATATACAATGGCTATTCTAGCTATTGCATAACCATCAACAATCAACTGTTTAGATTCTATCTAGTCCAAATCCAACATTAAAAAATTAATATAAAAAATTCAATTATTTTTATAAGTAGATTATATATATATATATATATTATTCTATTTTTCTTTGTATGATTATCTATGATTTTCAAAGATTGAAAGTTACAATAAAATATATTTTTTATTTTATTTTTTATTTTTACTATTATATTTTATAATATTACATATTTTAAAGTATGTAAATTATAATTTTATATAAATTTCTAATATATCAGTGATGGCGTCCAGTGAACAATGAAATAATAAAAATGTTGTGATGAAAATTTAATTTTGTAAGGTACATTATATGTATTTTTTTATATTACTTTTATATAAGAGAGTTATAATGAAATACTAAAATAATTTTCTTCTACTATATATATATGTTTATTCCTTCTAATAAAATGAATCAAAGTAAATTAAATAAAAATGAAATTAATATTATAGATGATTTTAATTTAGATAATAATAACCAATCACAAATGTCCATTTCTAATTTGTCTTCAAATCTTATGTTTTCCTATGTACCAAAAAAATTTAGGTTTAATAAATGAATTTTTGTAGTATGACTTATTTTAATATAATTAAAAATAAAAATATTAAAGGATTCTAAGAAAATTATGTTCAATGTTAATAATATAAAAACATGTAATTACAAAATTATTAATAGGACTAGACACATAAAGAGATACGTTGAATAATATATCAAAAATATGATATATTGATCACAGGCAAACTCATTTAGCTATTGTATTATTAAATTTAGATTAACTCTATAATTAGTGATTTTCACTTTATTTATAATAATGAGTTTATAAGAAAAATATAATTAGATTGATTATTATTATGAATCTTTAGCTCAACTTTATTGAATATTATAGATTAATATATTTTATATAAATATATATCTAATTTATATATCATAGGATTACTAAGTTGACACGTAAAATGATATTGTACAAATTTAAATTTGATAAAGACTAATTTAGAATTTTAGAAAATTTAGTAAAATGATATTAATGATGTTTGATATATATACTAGTTAGAATGCCATGTTTTTCACATGTATTACTATCAATTTTATTGATTCTAATTGAAAATTAATAAAAAATTATTAGATTTTTATGAGTTATTAAATTTTAATGATGATTTTACTATATACGATTACATAATAATTATATTTGTAGAATATGAAATATTAAATAAAATAAATAATATCATATATGATAATATTATAAATAATAGTGTTGTAATTAATTTATTTGTAAGAAAAATTAGAGAGCCTATAAGGCATCAGCTGGAACATAATTATATATTTCATATCATATACTTAATGGTATAAGTCAACTTACAAATATTTTTTCAATAATTAAAATATATTTGAAATTTAATAAAATGTATTACTATGTCTAGTAAATTATAAGAATTTTATAATTTATGCAAGTCAGTAGATCTAAAAAAAATCAACTTAATGTTAAATTTTATTAGAATGCAATATAATATTAATATTTGTGTTTATTACTATTATGTTATATTCAATTTCGTAACTAGTAAAGCAAATGAAGTCATAGTAAATTGATATGATTAGGATATAAGATTTTTATTTTTAAAAATTGTAAAGATTTTATATTTACGATATAATGAATTTGTATTGGTTTGTATATTATACCATCTTGTATTGTATTAATGTGAATATTTGTAATATTAGTAATATATTTAAATAGTGTAGAGAATGCTCATATTTTTTATATGAAATACGTATTTCATATTGTATTCATAAAAGCATATTGAATTCAAGGAAATTCATGGTCATATATGTGTGTGTGTGTGTGTATGAAATACTTTTTTTTTAAATTTCATATTATTATTTTTATTTATTATTTAAGATTATAAATTTATCCACAAAATATAAAAAAATATGAGACGCCATAAATCTTGCACAGTTATACATTTATACAATTTTTTGTTTTGTTTATGAAATAATATGTTTTTTTTAATAAATGTAATAAAAAATTTGATTACCAATTAATAGTTTTCATGATTATTAGTTATATTATTTTTTTTCCTCCATTGTTATAACAACAAATAGATTTTTTTATTTTTGTAATTTATTTTATTAATTTATAAATAATATTACAAAAAATAATCATAAAAAATTCACAAGCTATAAATCATAAATTTATTTATTTATGAAATAACATAATTAATTGTTAAATATAAAATCCATAAGCTAACATCGATGACGAAATAATTGCAATCTAGACTCAAGGCAAGTCCGACATTGCTTCGATAGAGAACCTATGTATCTCTATTTTCTCTTCCTTCTCCCTCATGGTTCACATCAGATAATTGATGCAACAAAATTTTGAGATAATGCAGCTCAATCATTTGGTACTGTAGTGCAAGCATGAGAGAGAATGCAATGCCATAATAGGGCAAACAAAGAAGGATAAAATTCTTCGGCATGAGAAACTCATGGATGATATTCTACATGAGGAGTTTTTGAAGGAGGGGGTAACATCACTATTTGATGTGCATGAGGTTTGTGATATTGTTTATTTTTTGCTGGGTGCAATGTTCTCTACTTTATCATTGGCATGCTTGGCACACACATGCACACTTCAAGAGTGAACCACGGGCATTGGCATTTATTTTGAAAAAAAGAAAAAGACTAGTGATGAAGATGGTGTCATCTCCGGAAACATTGGTGGCAGTGGTAATAATAATCCACTACCTATAATTTCACAGCACTATCCCAGCCACATATATGATACACACACACACACACATACATAACATTGACTGGAACACACACACACGCACACACGCACACACACACGCACACACACACATAACATACATAACATGTTGTTTATTTGGTTGTATTTATGTGTGTGATAGCCTGTCTCAAATGTCTAAGCTATATAGATTTATGGGGGAGAAATTGGCCACTTCCAAGCACACCATTATGAAGACTCTTCGTTCAAGACCATTCATTTTCATTCAGCACAATCGTCTCACGAAACATGAGGATTTGGTTTCTGGTGTGTTTTTGTCTTCTGAAGAAGTATATTGGTGCGATCTAGCTGATGTTGCTGATGAGATGGAACTGATTTATCAACAGTGCACCTCCGGAAGTGAGCTAGGCTCTCTCTTAATCAAGAAGCTTTGCCATGCTCATATCCTCTAAAGTTGGGCGGTCTTTCTCCTTTATCAATTGGACTATTATACCATTAGTTAATTACTACTAAAAATATAGTTATTAATCAACATTGAAAAATGAAGAATTTATTAAAAATCATCTTCCGTATAGGCTAAATATGATATATATATATATATATATATATATATATATATATATATATATATATATATATTCTAATAATAAAAAATAACTACTAAATAAATTATTCAATAATAGTTGCTAGTTATTATAAAAATTCTAAAAATAAATTAATTTTATTTCAATGGATTTTCAGTCGAGCAGGGTCACATTTTAAAATTCGATGCCAACATGGCTATATGAAGAATAGTCAGGAGTCAGCAACGGTCAAACCAGGTCCATTTATTTCACACTAGCCTTGTGACCACTAACTAGTAGGGACATGAGCATGATAATCTACAAAAGGTGGGGCACATTATTTTTTGAAATGATCATGCTGACATGCTCTCCCCCATCGTCTCACTCCACCATCATTGGTTTCCTTTTTAGTTAAGTATTATGCTGCAACCTTCTTTTGTGCCTCTTGTTATAATTCCTAACATTCAATTTTCATTACTTCTTGATATAGTTGTTTTGGATGAAGTAGATGTTAGTATTGGAATTTTAATTCGTTGTTTGTATTTTGGATTTGTGTACTTGCCATCGTATGCCAATTTGGTAATGTTTTTGCTTTCAGAATTGAATTATGAAAACAACCTGGAATTTTCGTTATGATGTTTGGTTTGTGGAATTAGATTCTGAGTAGATCTTAATTTAGTTTGAATTTTGAATTACGGATTATGAATTATGATTAAATTTTATTATGTGGATTTCATCGTCATAATTTGGAACTAACCATAAACTTAGGTTTTTGATTTAAAATTTGATGTGAGCTTGCTTCTTATTTCAGAGATATCTAAGTGTTTGATTGTAGTGGAAAGCAAGTAGTTAGAAAGAGATAGAAATAGATTCATCATCTAAAGGTAGCTTTAAGCATGTGACGACACAACCACAA
>JAREIK010002583.1:0-212811 GCA_029783825.1 Sapria himalayana | reverse complement strand
TTGAGAAAGAAGATAGACAAATAATTAGATAGATAGATAGGTAAATAAGATGATAGACATATACATAGATAGATAGATAGGTAGATAAATAAATAGATAAATATGTTGATAGACAGATAGATAGACAAACAGATAGATAGAAAGATAGACAAATAAATAGATAGATAGACAAATAGATTTATTGACTAATAGATAGAGAGAAAGATAGATAGATAGGTAGATAGACAGAAAGATAGATAGATAGAAAGATAGATAAACATAGTAATAGAAAGATACATAGAGAGATAGATAGATAAATAGATAGATAGATTAAATAATTGATTTTTTCACAGACAGACAAATAGATAGATAGATAGGTAGGTAGATAGATCGATAAATAGACAAATAGATAGATAGACAGATAGATATATATATATATATATATATATATATAGAAAGATAAGCTGATAGAAAAAAATAATAATAGATAGATAGACAGACATACAGATAGATAAATATATACATAGTTACACATATAGATAGAAAGACACATAGAGATATAGATAAATAGATAGATTAATTGATTTATTGACAAATAGACAAACAAACAAACAGATAGATAGATAGATAAAGAAATAGATATATAAATTTATAGATAGATAGATATATAGATAGATAGATAAATAATTTGATAGACATATAAACAATTAGACATATAGATAGATTGATTGATATATGGATAGATAGATAGATTGGAAAATAGATAGATTTATAGATAGATAGATATAAATAAAGAAAGATAGATATATAGAGAGTTGAATAGATAGATAGAAAAATAGATATATAGATAGATATATATAGAAAGAGATATATAGATATATAGATAGATAGATAATAAATAGACAAATAGAATGATAGACATATACATAGATAGATAAGAGACATATAGAAGATGCATATGTTAGATAAGTAAATAGCATAGAATTATTAAAATGATAGGTGATAGAAAGACATATAGATACATATATATAGATTGACAAATAGATAGACAGGCATATAGACAAATAAATAGTTATACAAAGACATATACATATATAAAAAATAGACAAATAGATAGAGATAATAGCTATACAAATAGATAGAGATATAGACCAGTATATAGATAGACAAATAGAGAGATAGAAAGAAAGATAGTTAGATTCATAGATAGACAGGCTATAGAAGATAGACAAATAAATAGATAGAAAGATAGTTAGATTGATAATAGATAAACTGATAGACTAATAGACTGATATACTGAGTTGATAGATAGAGAGATCGACAGATAGATAGAAAATTGATTGACATATTAAGAAATACACAAATAGATAGATAGATAGATAGACATATAGACAAATAGATAGATAGACATATAGATACTTAGATAAATATATACTTTGAAAAATACACAGACAAATAGGAGATAAATAGATATACAGATAGACAGATGAACAAATAGAGAATCAGACAAATAGACAGATAGAAATATAGATATATAGACATAGAGATGGATAGATAAATAGATACCCATATAGACATATAGTCAAAAAGATAGAAAGCCTAATTGATAGATAGACAGATATATAGATATATAGACAAATAGGTATAGATAGAAAAAAGAAAGAAAGATAGATAGATAGAAAGATAGACAAATAGACAAAAAGATAGATAGATAGATAGACAGACAAATAGATAAGTAGACATATAGACAGAAAGACTAATTGATAAATAGATAGATAGAAATATAGACATATAGTCAAAAAGATAGATAGATAGATATAGAGATAGAAATAGATAGACAAATAGATAGATAGATAGAAAAACAAATAGATAGATAAGTAGATAGTGATATAGGTACATAGATAGATAAAAAGATTGATAAATAGTCAAATTGATTGATCACAAATAGACATATAACTTGTTTACAAGATAAACAAATAGAAAGATAGATAGACAGTTATTTATATAGATAGATAGATATAAAGATAGATATAAAGACAGACAAATAGATTGATAGATAGATAGATTGTCATATAAACAAATTGATAGAATTATGGATAGACTGATAGACAATAGACTGTAATACAAATAGAGATATAAACAAACATTCAAATTGACAGATAGAAAAATATATAGATAGACAAATAGATAGATAGGTAGTTAGAAATATAGACAGAGAGACTGATAGACAAATTGATAGATAGATACATAGATAAATATTGATAGAGATAAATAAATACATAGATACATAGATATAAAGATAGATAGATAGATATATTGATAGATAGTCAGATATATAGATAAATAGGTAGATAGATAGATAGACAAATAAATAAATTGATAGATAGATAATCATATAAAAAGATAGTAATATAAAGATATCGACAGATAGATAGAGGGATATTTAGATAAAAAGATAGATAGATAAACTAATAGACTAATAGAGTGATAGACTTATAGTCAGATAGAGAGATATATAAATAGACATAATGATAGAGAGATAATTAGATAGTTAGATAGATAGTTAGATTGATTGATAGTGAGATTAATAGATCAAGAAATAGACAGATAGATAGATATATTGACTGATAGATAGATTAACTAATCCACTAATAGAAAGGTAAATAGATAAATATATATACAAATAGATAGATACACATATAGATTGTTTGACATTTTAAGAAATGGTGAAATAGATAGATATACAAATATACATATAAACATATATATATATAGATAGATTAATTGATTGAAAAATATTTAGATAGACAAATAGACACATAAAAAGATAGACACAAAGATAGACTAATAGATAAAGAGGCCAATATGAATGATAGACTAAATGATTTCTAGACTTATAAAGAATTTGATGGATAAATAGCTAGATAGATAGATAGATAGATTTTTAATACTAATAGACATATTAAAAAATAGATAGATAAATAGATAGATAGATAGACAAATAGACAAATAGATAATTAGATAAATAGATATATAAACATATTTATAGATAGATAAATAGAAATATAGATAGATAAACTGATAGTCAGAAAGATATATTGAGAAATAAACATTTAGAGGAAATACAAATACATAGATAGACAGATAGACATATAGATAGATAGAAAGATAGAAATATTAACATATCGACAAATAAATAGATAGAAAAATAGATTGATAAATAGAAAGAAAGATAAATAGACAAATATACATATAGATAAATATACAGATATATAGATACATAGATATACAGATAGACAAATAGAAAGATAGATAGATTAGATACACATATAGATAGATTGACTAATAGACTTATATATAGATATAAAGATAGATAGAAAGAATTAAATAATGAAATAAACATAGATAGATAGATAGATAATCTAATAGATTAATAAACTAATTTATAGATAAAGAAATAAATAGATAAATAGATAGATATATAGACAAATTAATTAATAGAATAATAGATAGATAGACATTTTAACAAATAGTAAAATATACAGATAGATACATAGTCAGATAGAAAGATAGACAAATAGAAAGATAGACAGATAAATAGATAGATATATAGATAAATAGATATATAGATAGATCAACATATAGATAGATTTAAGATTGACATAAAGACAAGTAAACAAATAAATAGACAGACAGATAGATAGATAGACAGATAGAAAGATCAATAAATAGATATGTATATAAATAGATATAGAAATAGATATATAGACTGAAATATAAATAGATAATTAAATATATATACACACGGATAGATAGATAGATAGATAGATCGATATATTGATAGTTATATAGATAGATAGATAGACTAATAGACTCATGGATAGAAAGATAGTAGTAAGATTGAGAGATGTACAAATAGGCAAATAGAAAAATATACATATAGGTAAATAGATAAATAGACAAAAAAATGTTAGATAGATATATAGACATATTGACAGATAGATAGAAAGATAAATATTTATATAGATAGATATCCTGATAGACAAATTGTTATATTGATAGATAGATATATAAATATATTGATAGCTAGATAGGCAAATATATAGATACACAGATATATAGATAGATAGATAGATAGATAGACATATAGATATAGAGACAGATAGAAAGATAGAGAGAAAGGCAAGTAATTGATAAACAGATACATAGATGGATAGATACCTAGATAGATAAATAGACACATAGATTGATTGAGTTTTAGATAGATAGATATATATATATATATATATATATATATATATATATATATTGACATATAGAAAAATAGATAGATAGATATAAATAGATAGATATATAAATTTCCCGATAGATAGATAAACAGATAGATTCATATAGAGATTGATAGATAGATTAATTGATTGATAGATTGACAGATTGACTAATAGACAGATAGATCGAGAGACTTATAGGCATATAAATAGATATACATATAGACATATAGACAATTTAAAAAATAGACATATAGAAATATAGTTAGATTATCAAATAAATAGATAACAAAAATGATAAATAGACAAATAGATAGATAGTAGATAGACATATAGACAAATAGCAAATAGAAAAAAATACAAATTGATAGAAAGATAAATAGACAAGTAAATAGAAAGAAATAAAGATAGTCATATATACTAATAGATATATGATAGACATATGGATAGATAGACAGATAACCAAATAGATATATAGATAGAAAGTAGATAAATAGTAAAATAGACAGATAAACAGATTAATAGATAGATAGATAGATAGATAGAAAGGCAAGTAGACTAATAGACAAATACCTAGAAAGAAAGATAGATAGATAGATAAATTGACACATAGTTATATAGACTAATAAATTAATAGATATATAGACAAATAGATGGATAGATAGATAGATAGATAGATAGATTTACAAATATATATATATATATATATATATATATATATATATTTTCATAGGTAGAGAGAGAGAGAGATAGATTTATTGATAGATAGATTGATTGATAGACATATAGACAAATAGATAGTTAGTCATATAGATAATAGTCAGATAGGCATATTGATAGAAATACATATAGAAATATAGATAGATAAAGAAATATATCGATAAAAAAATAGACAGATAGTCAGATAGACAGATAGACATATAAATAGATAGATAGATATATAAATTGACAGAAAGTCAAATAAATATATCAATAGATATAAAGATAGACAATTAGTTAGATAGACCTATAGAAAGATAGATAGATAAAAAAATTGATATATAGACAAAAAGATTGATATGTAGATAGCCATATAGGAAACTATATAGATACACAGATATTCAGATAGATGGATATTTTAATAGACAGATATTCAGATAGACGTATAGATAGAAAGACAAACACTGATATAAATAGATAAATAGATAGACAGATAGATAGATAGATAGATTTGTAGACAAAAAAATAGATAGATAGATAAATAAATAAATAGATTGACAAATAGATAAATAAACAGATAGAGAGGTAGATAGATGGATAGATAGTCAGATAGAAAGTTAGATATATAGAAAGATAGATAGATAAATAGATTGGTAGATATACGAATAGAAAGATAGATATATAGGTAGCTAGTCCTATAGGTAGATAGACATATAGACATATATATGATAGATAGATAGATATACAAATAGACAAATAGACTTATAGATTGATAGATAGATAGTTAGACAAATTGAAAGATATATAGATAGCCAAATAGAGAGATAAAAAAATTAACAGATAGAAAGATAGATAGGTAGATAGACAGTTATTCAGATAAATAGATAGATAGATAGATATGTAGATAGGTATATTGCTAGAAAGACATATAAATAGATAGATAGATATATAGATAGACAAATAGATAGATAGATAGATAGACAAACACACATATATATTGATTGATTAATAGATAGATAGACAAATAGACAGATATATATATATATATATATATATATATATATATATATATATATATATACAATTAGATAGATAGAGAGATATATAGACAAATAGATAGATAGAAAGATAAATGGTAGATATAAAAAATAGATAAACATAAAGAAAGAAAGATACATAGATAGATAGTTAGAAAGATATACAGATAGACAAATATATAGATACAGAGCTAAAAATATTGATAAACAGATAAAAAATAGATAGATAGAAAAATAGAGAAATAGATAGATATACAAATATATAGATTGATTGTTTGATAGATAGATTAAAATATAGCCAAATAGGTAGATTGGTAGATAGGTAGATAGGCAGATAGATAGATAAATAGATAGATTGATTCATATAATGATAGATAGATAATTAGATAGATAGATAAATAGATAGCTTGTTTTGTAGATAGACAGATAGATCGATATATTGATAAACATATAGATAGATAGATTGATTGATTGATTGATAAATAAAAATATAGACAGATAGATTGATAGATAGATATATAGATTGATAGATAGATGGATAAATTGATAGATGGATGGATAGATAGATAGATAGAAAGGTAGAGAGATAGACAAATAGACATATAGATTTTTAGACAGATAGAAAGATAGATATATTGATAAATTGATTCATTTATAGATTGGTAGAAAGACAAATAGACAGGTAGATTGATAGATTGATATACAAATAGACATTAAGATAAATACATAGATAGAATGATTGTTAGATAGTTAGATAAATAGAGAGGTAGAACAAGAAGAAGAAGGGGTTTTTTCTTTGAAAAAAGCTTTCAACTTCTAGAGAGAGAAAATTTGATTTCTAGAGAGATAAACTGCAATTTTTGAAGGAGAAAAAGCCAATTTTAAGCTGAATTTTTTGGGAATGGATTACTTAACCAATAAGAAATTCTTTTCTGAATTTTTTAAGAAGACCGCACAAATAATGTATTCTTCCTCAGAAATTAATGCAAAAAATAATTTAAGGAACCATCGATATTGTTTTCTGCCGAAGACTCATAGAAGCTCACTAAGCCTCATAAATATACTCTCGTAGGCAAATTTTTGCATAAGCGACCACGGATTGATGATGTTCGTGCCTTCTTTGATTCATCGAAGCTTAAAATGTTGATTAAAATTGGGCTCATCGATGATTAGCATGTTCTGTTACAGCTATACTCGGAGAAAGATTTTCATCAATTATGGCTTAAAGGCGTATGGTATATCATGGGTTATCACATGAGAACATTCAAATGGAGACCTAATTTCTTTACAAAGGAAGAATCTTCGACAGCTCCGGTATGGTTTATGGTTCCCATGCTCCCGATACACTTCTTTGATAAATATGCACTATACCATATTGCATGTATTCTCGGCTCTCCTCTTCTACTCGATGGTGCCACTGCCATATTTTCCAGACCAAGTGTAGCAAGAATATGCGTGGAGGTGGATTTACAAAAACCCATTCCCTCTAGAATATGGATTGGAGACATGAATGGTGGAGGTTTCTGGCAGCAAGTTGTTCTAGAAAACCTCGTATCTTTTTGTGCATGCTGCAGGAAATTGGGCCACAATATAGATGATTGCTTGGTGAGGAAAAAAAAGGCCAGAAAATAGGCAAAGGATGGATAATAGAATGATTGTAGCATGGAGGAGGGGAGAGATAGTTAGATATCAAAAAAAAACTCAACTTACACAAAATGCTTACTTAGAAGAACAGAATGAAAAGGTTGATGAACTAAAATTAATTGAATATAAGAAGGATAAGGTTGAAGAAAATAAGGCAGCACTTGTTATACAGGAAACAAAGAGAAGTTAAATGCTTATGAAAATTGCAGACTTAAATAAAAGGACCAAAACTTACATGAGAAATAAAACACATAAAAATAAAGGTTGGGCAGTCCCTATAGAAGATCACTCGGATGAAGAACTTGAGATAAGAATTTGACTTCTCTCTACACGGATGGGGAAGAAAATGAGCAGAATGCTCTAACAAATAAAGATGATATAGTCATAGAAAAACTAAAACAGAAAATGGGAAGTAAGGATTGGGCAATTGAAGAATTAAAAATTATGGCAATTCAAATGGGTAGGGAATGGAAAGGAGAGAAAGGAGGAGACTTAGGTGGCGTTTGTTTTTTTTACTTAATGCTGAATAGAACTTTTTTTGAACTTAATACTGAATAGTACTTAATAGTAATAATTATTAAGTCGTTTGTTTTTTTTAACATTTTATTTCTATTAAGGATTAAGTTGTTTGTTTTTTACAAGCTAAAAATTAACATCTTAACAACTTAATATATTAAGAAATTTTAACTACATATTTTCAAATATCTAAAGAAATCACATTTGATGTCAATATTTAATATCTCATTTTATACCATGATAAAAGCTAAAATCACAAACCTTAATTAAATTAAAAATATAATAATTTAAATGCATATTCATATATATCTAAAGAAAAATATGAAAATTTAAGCACAAATTTTCAAATATCTAAAGCCATCATATTTGATACTAATATTTAACATCACATTTTAGACCATGATAAAAGCTCAAACGACAAATATTTGATACTAGTATTTGATATCTCATTTTATACAATGATAAAAGTTAAAATGACAAGCTAATTGAATACTTGAAATAGTTCATTTGCAATATGGTCTCGAAATTGTAGCATGAACTCTTGATCTGCAGCTGTAAAAAAGTTATTTGTAGTTGAGCCTTGATTTCGATTGTCACTATCACTTTCCAATTCCTCTTCAGTGTCATATTCAGAAAACAATCTATCAGCAACTGAGACTTGTCGAAGAAAATTGTGAATGGCGAAACATGTCATGACTATTTTTGTTTGAGCAGCAAATGAATAAGGTGCCATTTTCTTCAATATTGGAAAACGTGCCTTAACAACACCAAAAGCACGTTCAATGACATTTCTTAATCTTGCATGACATAAGTTGAATATCTCCTCTCTTCCTACAGCTTTACCACCACTACGAAAATCACTCAACCAATAACGTACATTACGATATGGTGTCATAAAACCTCTAGTGTGTGTATATGCTGCATCCACTAAATAATATTTATCTGAAAAAGAGAATTTAGTATATTATCATGTTATTAAATAAAAAAAACAATAAATAAAATAAAGCAAGAATATTCACCTGATGGGGGTATGGGAAAATTATGTTGTGGGTTACGAATAGTTTCCATCGAGACTCTTGAATCATGAGCTGTTCCTTCCCATCCAACAACTACATACTTAAAGTTCATATCAAAATCACAAATTGCCATAACATTTTGAAAACATTCTCCTCTCCCACGACCTCGATATGGTACTTGTTGTTCAATGGGAATGCATGCATGGATAAAAGTTCCATCAATTGCACCAACAGCACCCTACAAAAAATAATTTTTAAAAATATAGATGTTTATTTTTATATAAGAATAATAAAAATATGATGAAAATAATTACTCATAAAATGTATTATACCTTAAAAATTTGTCTTAACCGACGATTAGAGATACCATTTGAATTATCATTGAATGATGGAGGAGTAATCATTTCCCTTGAGAAGCTCACCATGGCCACTAAAACCTCATGGAAGTATTTATGAATTGTTTGGCCTGAGTGTTGAAATCTATTCTTTAATAATCGATTTCGAAGATTATGACTTATAGTCATTAAGAATATGGCCATTTTCTCTTCAACACTCAAATGTTTGCTGTCAACAAGCCATCTTTTTTCTCTAAACATGTGACATAGAGAAATAAATCCATGTTTTTCCATTCGCATTAGTTCATAACATATACTAGATGAACCATTTAAAACTTCTTGAATGAAAAGTGAACCTGTAAATGATGATGTAGAAACTCGTTCTTTATCAATGGGGGAATCTCTTAATAACTGGAGCAATAACACAACCAATCTTTTTTTTAAAACTCTTGTCACTTTTGACTTTATATCTTCATCTTCACTTGATGATGAACTTGAACTATCTGATTGATGTGAAGGATTCTCCATACGAACATCTATTTAAAAAAACCATAATCTTTGTGAAATAAAATCACAATAAAATTGTTATAACAATGTATAAGGAATAATATCACAACATTATGGTGTCATAACATCACACCCATTTCAAATATATAAACTAATATTGCCATGAACTTTCTTACAAAAATGTAGAGAACAAGTCTTATAATTAGAAATATTAAAATGCAGAAAGTATCCAAAATAAGTCAATCAAAGTACCATGTTACAATCATCCATGCAAAATATGGTATATGTATTCCACAAATCCAAAAAAGTATATTTAAAGTCATTTTTTCAAGCTTTGAAGCCATCCCATTCGCTCTTGGTCACTTTCCATTTCCACCCACACCACTCTATACTCTTTCTTCTTGCAAAATGCATTAATTGCAACATAATACAATGGATCCTCATAAGTTGTGAGTTTCTTCAAAATATTCATACATTCTTTCACTGAGGGTCCTTCAAAATTCTCTAATGCATTCATTATTTTATTCATTTCTTCTTGAGTTTGCTTTTGTTTTCCCTTCTTCTGTTTTTTCTTAGAACATTGTACTTCTTCACTAGTATTTCTTGGCAAATTCTCATCTTCCTCTAAACTAATTAGAGTTTCACTAGGCATAGATGTAGAATGTGTTGATGATTCCTCAGGCCCAGAAGCTATCACTCCTCCAGAACTCCAATTTTTAGATCCAGTAGCTAATACTCCTCCAAACAATATCTCTAATTCCTCCATATTTGGTAACGATCTATAACGGAATTGTTTAGCTTCTGGATATTTCTATTCAACAAGATAAAAAAAAACAAATTAGTCATGCATGTATATATAAGACATTTGTTTTAAAGATTCACTTAACTTTGTAAGAAAACTACCTGCAAATATTCGACCCATTTCTCATCTGGCCAATCAAAAGTTTTGGTTACAGAGTTGTAACCATGTCCAGTCACATTCAACATTCTACTCCAAATGAGATATTGTCTTTTCATGTAATCCCACCCATTCTTAAGTTGTTTCGATGTGTAGCATTTTCCAAGTAACTTCTCCAATTCTTCACCAATTCGAGACCAAGCACTAGACTTTAAACTTCAACCCGATCTAAAGCCTTTATTTATTTCTTGAAGACAAAGATCAATAAAGTGCTTTCTTTGGGTGGGGTCAGTCCAATTTTCCCTACTAGTTTCAACATTTTGACTTAATACTATATAAAAAACCAACAAAAATTAATGATTATTCAAGAGTTGTTTGGTTATCATACCAAGTACATAAAAGGGAAAAGAGATGGTATTCTTCTACCTATAATGAAAATAATTCCAAATAAATATGCAATCCATTAATGAATTAAGGGGCATAAGAGATGAAACTGTCAGAAAAATCATTGAAGATGGAGAAAACATTATTTCAAAAGTAAGATAATTATTATAGGAATAATACAATACTGAAGATTTTGCAGAAACTTGGATCATAACATAACCACTTGAAACTGCAAATTCAACAAAGAGCCACATAATTAAAAAGGATTACATTTTAATGTTTGAGTTTCACTAGCTTTACCTACTTAAAAGTTAAATCCATTAGAAAACTAAAAGATTGTAGTATATTTTGTATAGACTCACCTCCTCAAGTTGACAAGCTGCTACTTTATGAAGTACAATTATCATAGTATTATAATTTTTTATGTATATTTTTTATATTTGTATTTAGAGATAATTTGGGATGTCACTAATGACTATCACTTTCACTTAGCCAACTGTACCCAACTCCTAGGCCCCCATGCAGACTCTTGGCTGGCTGGCTAGTACTTGCCATAAGACTCAAAATCAAACCTTTCCTTTCGTCAATCTTCATCTCTATCTCTTCCCTCCTATAAAATGCCACCTAAATTCCCCATACTTTCCACCCCACAAAAAAAATCCCACTTCCGGATTAATTCTCCTTCTTCAATGGATTCTTCTCCATCTTCTTTATTTTGGTTTGTTATATGCATGCTTAGCTCTGTGATGGCTGCTTTTGCAGCAAATTTTTATGAAGAATTTGACCTCACTTGGAGAAATGACCGAGCTAAGGTGCCTGACAAGGGCCAGCTCCTAACTCTCTCCTTGGACAAAGTATCTGGGTCAGGATTCAAGTCGAAGAATGAGTATTTGTTTGGGAACATCGATATGCAGCTCAAGCTTGTCCCTGGTAACTCTGCTGGCACCGTCACCGCCTACTATGTATGAATATATATATATATATAACTTCTTTATCAACCATAGTTTTTAGACAACTGTCCAAACTTTTCAATGCACTCATTGTTTATATTGTATACGGGTTAAAAAATTATAAAAATTGCAGATAATGAAATTAAACTGGAATTAAGAGCAGATAATGAAAGAGATTGATGCAGAAGGAGAGGAAGTTGCAGGGACAGCATTGAGGATGGTGGAGGAGATGCTCACCAAGCTCAGGATCTGCTGTGTGTGCCTAATATTCTTCCTAACATCCATGCTTGTGTGCCTGAGGTTCACCAGGGTCTATGAATTCTGTTCTAAAAAACCTACTCACAGAACAGAGCACAGAGTGTGAACCATAGTTTGGGTATTTTCATGGCTGCTCTGTTTCTGCAAATTCATGCCCTAATTTAACAAACAAATAATCCAACAAATCAATGAAATTCTTTCCTCCTATCACAAAATCAAATAACCATAACCCAACAAGTTTCAACAAAAAAAACACACTCTCCACATCTCATGAGCATTTTAACAAGAACAATTTTCGAAAACAAACAGACCCTTAAATTTCTAGTTGTTCAATTCATCTTTTTTTCTTTTCTTCTTCCATTACATCATTACCATTTCAAATTTTTAGCTCTTAACTCGGTATTTGGGGTAGATGGGAGCGCAAGATCATCGACGGATCCCAACTCGGAAGATCTGAAGGATGGGAACAAATCAGGGGGAGAAAAGAATGCAGCCTCTGATGATCTCACCCCAGCAGAGAGAAGATACATAGAACAGAGGGAGAATCTGGACGGGAACAGGCTGGCTAGGGTATCAAACAAATCCCACAGGGATTGAATCGAGGAATTCAACCAGTACCTCGCGAACATGAACGAGCATTACGACATCCCTAAAGTCGGCCCCGGCTAACAAAGAAAAACTGAATCGGAATTTCAGAGTCTGCCATGGCTAAAGGAGGAGAAGGAGGAGGAGGAGGTACTTTCTCAACCTTGTGCTAGTACTACGACTTGGTGCTGTTAGAGCATTTTAACCTAGAGATAGAGAGAAAAAATGGAGAAGAAGTTACCTTCAGAAATCTGAACATTTGGGGTAGTCGTGGAACCCAAGGGCAAGTGAGCAGAGGGATGAGCAACAGAATCAGGTAGCTCCATTGTGTTTCAGTTAAGAAAATGGAGTGGAGAAGAGGGAGAAAGGTTTTCGAACGGGAAGGGAGGGAGAAGAGGTTTTTGATCCAGACGGGGATAAGAGGAGACGCGAAGTGAGGTTTCGATCGTCAGCTTTTTCTGAATGGAAAAAGCCAAATTTTTTGGCTTTTTCATTTCAGTCATTTTTTAAAAAAATTCAGTGAAAAGTGAGTAAAAAATCAAAAAACAAATGGCTGAATGCTGAAAGCAAATTGCTTTCAGCATTAAGCCAGAAAAACAAACACTCCCTTAAGCTCCTTAAAAAATTAAGGAATATGAAAAAATATATAAATAGAACATATGAAACTAAATGCACAACTAGAGCGCATGCAAAACACATTAATAATGTTTAATTACATTTATTGGAATATAAGGGGAGTTGCAAATCTCCCCTCTAGAAATAGAATAAAAAAATTGGTATATATGTATAAGATTAATCTCATAGTATTAGTTGAGCCTATGGTAGATAAAATTCAGCTAGAGGATTGTAGAGAATTATTAGGTTTTGAACAAGGGTATGCTAATAATAATGGTAAACTCTGGATATTATGGAAAAATAATTTAAATATAAAAATTCTAAAAGAAACTGATCAATTAATTAATTTAAGTTTAAGTCATGATGTCAAAGAAATAATTACGATAGTTTATGCAAAAAATAAAAAAGAAGAGAGAAAAGAATTATGGGAGGAAATGCAAAAAATATTTAACGAAAAGAAGCCATGGATTATAGGAGGTGATTTTAACACGGTGAGAAATTTTTAAAAAAAAGAAGGGTGGAAGACCTCCAAATAAGATATCTATGGCTCACTTTAATGATACTATAAATAAAACTAACCTAATGGAGGCTAAATTTCTAGGCTCACCTTTTACTTGGTGTAATAACTGAAAAAAGAAAGATATAATATGGGCGAGATTAGATAGAGTTTTATTTAACTTTAAATGGATAGAAAAAGTTGGGTTCACAGAAGTGAAACACTTAAATAGAACTTATTCTGATCACAACCCGCTCTTAATTTCCATTAAAAATATAGTCCCCACAGGAGGATTCTTTAGCTTTTAGAATTCTTGGTGGTTACATCACGACTTCTTGAATAGAGTAAAGGAATCCTGGAACAAAGAGGTAGCAGGAAACCCGATTCAAATTCTGAATAATAAGCTGTATAGATTAAAAGTAGATTTAAAAAAATTGAAAACTTTTGGAGATATAAATAAGAATGCTAAAGATGCAGAAGAATTAGTTTCAAAACGAGAGTTAGAATTTGAATTAGATCAAAATATAAATAATAGAAAGGGCTTGAGTATGGCACAAGCAGAATTAAAATTAATATTATTAATGGAAGAAGTTTTTTGGAAACAAAAATCTAAAATTAAATGGGTTAAAGAAGGAGATAAGAATACAAAATTCCTTCAAAGAGTTGCTAAGATTAAATGCCAGAAGCATAGAAATAGAGCCATAAAAGATAATGAGGGAAAGTGGATGGATAAGGATATAAATATTCAGAATTATTTTGCAAAGTTCTTTGAAAAAAAATCAAATGGAAAAAGTGAGCTAATAGGAAACACTCTTATACAAAATATAGAAAATAATATCACATCTGAAGATAATAATATGTTAACCAAATTTCTAGTAGAAGAAGAAATTAAAGTAACTATTTTCACTATGGACAAAGACAGTGCAGCAAGCCCTGATGGATGGAATAATTGCTTTTTTCAGGTATGCTGGGAGATAATTAAAAAAGATATAGAAAATGCAATAAATAGTATATTTTACGGAGCTATAATAGGAAAGAAGTGGGGAAGTTTTCACATTATTCTCATTCCTAAAATAGAGAATCTACAAACAGAGAGAAGATTTTAGCACAATAAGCCTTTGTAATTCGATATATAAAATTTTAGCTAAAATATACAAAATAGGTTAGCAGTAATTCTACCTAAAATTATTTCTAAAGAACAAACAGGTTTTATGAAGAATAGATTAATAATGGAAAATATTTGCTTAGCCAAAGAAATGTGTAGAGAAATAGGAACCAAAACAAGAGGACATAATGTAATAATAAAATTATATTTATTCAAGGAATTTGATAGAGTGGAATGGAGCACTCTTTGTTTTATTATGCGTAAAATGAGTTTTTCTGAAACATGGATAGATTTGATATATAGATGTATATCTAATACATGTGTTAAGATTATTACAAATGGAAAAGTAGGAGAAGAAATAAAAACGATTAGAGGCTTAAGACAATGAGATCCACTTTCTCCTTTGTTATTCAATATTTATCTGGAAATTTTAATAGTTAATCTTTAAAATAGAATGAAGAAAGGTATTATAGGAACATTTAGACAACCAAAGAATACTCCATTAGTGAGTTGCTTGGCATATGCAGATGACGTAATGATCTTTACTAACGGAGGTAGTAGATCATTACATAATCTAATGGATTTGTTAAAAGGTCTTGAAAACGTAACAGGTCAAAAATTAAATAAAAGAAAATGTCAATATATAATTTCTCATAAAGCACCGACTGCACTACCTCTTAGAATTAAAAATATTACAGGGTTCTCTCAGAAAAAAAGAGATTTTATTTATTTGGGTTGTCCGGTGTATGAAGGTAGGCTCAAGATCGAATATTTAGAATTTTTAATAAATAAATTAAAAAGAAAAATTTCGGGATGGAAGGAAGAATTTCTAAGTATGGAGGGAAGAATAACATTAATAAAACATGTTTTAGAAAGCACATTAATGCATAATATTATGATTACTCAACCTCCAATTAAATTTATTAAAAAAATTGAAAAAGAATTTTCAAATTTTTTGTGGGGTAAAAAAGATGGCAAATATAAATTACATTGAAAAAAAATGAAAAGATTTATGTTATCTTGTTCAAGAGGCTAGTTTAGTCTTTGTTAATCTCATTATTTAGCTAAAGCATGGGGAAGCAAAAAATGGTGGAGATTAAAAGAAAATGATAGCTTATGGTCAGAATTTATGAGAGCAAAGTACTATATAAATGATGACACTAATACAAAAAAAAAGATAAGTAAGAGCTCACAAGTCTGGGTTCAAATGCTTAAACAAAGAAAATTGGTTGAGAAAAATTTTAAACTCACAAATAAAAGATGGAGATGGACCTTGACGCCAAAAGGAACATTCTCACTTAATTCAACCAAAAATACAATAAGGAAAAAACAAGAAGAGAAAATATTATTTAAATGGATATGGAATAATGAAACCCACAAAAAATTAAAACCTTCTTATGGAAAGTCTTATCCAATATTATCCCAATTGATATTAATTTTAAAAAGAAGGGAATTCAGATTGTTTCTAGATGTGACTACTGTTCAAATGAGATGGAAACTCTTGACCATCTCTTCTCGCAGGGTAAAATAGCAGCAAAAATATGGAAGAAACTAGAAATAGAAATGCAAATAAAGTATGAACAACTTACTCTCGATTGTAGACTTCAGAAATGGCTTAAATTGAAAGCTACAAGCTCTACTCAAAATTGGATTAAAAATAATGTCCCTCAAATAGCCATCTGGTGTATCTGGAAGGCTAGAAATAAAAGTAGATTTGAGGGTCAAATCATGTCAATAGAGGATATCGGGAAGGATATAAAAGAGGAGACAAGAAAAATTTCGGAGTCATATCCATTAAATTCACAGGGCATGAGGCTAGATAAAGATACTTTAAATTACTAGAATTTAATAGAAAAACTATTTAAACAGTTTAAAATAATAGGTATAAAATGGGAAAAACCATCGAAAGAAAGTTTGCTTTAAAAACAGATGGCAGCTTTGATCGAGATATATGAGCAACAGGAGGAGGAGGCGTAATAAGAAACATTGAGGGTAAAGTGATCTTAGCCTTCACGAGGAAGTTTCAAGCATCATCGGCACTACATGCCGAAATATTAGCCTTAAGAGAGTGTATAAGAATATGCAAAAAAAATGGCATTAAAAAATAGATAATCAAATAGATTCTAAAATCGTTGTTACTTTAATTAACAAAATGACTTTAATGTGGAGATATGAAGATGAAATAGAAGAAATTCTACATGAAATAAATACATTATATTTTACTATAAAACATATTTTTAGAGAGGCTAATGCCTTAGAAGATGTATTAGCGAAGGATGGAAGAAATAAAAGAGATAAGGAGTATAATGAATTGACCTCCCAAAAAAAGATATAGGCATAATAAAATTGGATAGTAAAGAGCTGCCTTACATTAGGAAGTTAGAGTATAACTTGTTAATTTTCGCTTCTTTACTTATTTTTTTGGTTTCCTTGTACACTAATCATATGTAGGTAAGGATCACCTTTTATAATTAATCACCCTAGTCCTAAGGGGTGTTTTCGATATGAGGTGCAGATTGGTAAAGTTGTTGTTTCTTAGATTGTGGTTAGGATTGGTTTTGTTCAAAAGATTTCAACTAATTCAGCTTTCGAAGGAAAGTTAAGTAGTAATAGTATACATTTATTAGGAAGGGTCAGTAAGGTAAGGGATGGGGTAAACCATATGTAGGTAGTCTTTTCTTTCTATGCAGGCTTTCAGGTCTCAAGAATGGGATTAAAGCTGGACAAGAAATTCAGATGCGGCTAATTTGAGTCTTGTATTCCTATTTCTGTAGTGTTGTTATTGTTGTTGCCTTGGAGTCTGTTTTATATATGTAATGCTATCATGGAGTCTGTGTTATTAATGCTATCATAGAGTCTGATGTGTTAATTAAGTTCCTACCCCGGAAGTCTATAATCTTTGGTCTGTCGTATTTTCGGTCGATTTCATTCATGCAAATCCTAAATAGGAAAAGATGAATGAAGCATTCAAGGATCAATAGAAAAAGGAAGAGATGAAAGTATGGTCGGTTTTGAGACTACTTCACACATAGATATAGCTTTGATCAGGGGTTATATATTGTAAGGCTGGAATCATGGGCAATTGGAAGCCATAACACGAGTCAAGCAAGGAGGAGAAAGAAAATTTATATTTTAATATCTAATCTGAAATGTATAAGGGTAATGAGGGAATAGGGTTCTTTAATGATAAGGATATGATGTACTTGATCCTATGCAGATCAGCCAACGTACAGGATTGTAGCAGAACATATATGGATTTGTAAGATGGTGCAAGTAATGATTATAGCAAAACAAAGGAAGGAACAAAGAGCGTGAAGGAATTTTTCAAAGAAAGCTAGGGGAGGAACGTAAAAGCATAATATACATTCCAAATACTTTCAATGAGAAAGGTAGAAAGAGTCCTCAAATCATTAAAGAATAATTAGAGGAGCACAAATGATCATATAAGCCATTATTGAGCTTGGACAATTCAATAAACAAATTGTATCATGTGTAATAAAATCATGCTATATAATTTTCTTTTTTACTAGTTGGGAATGGGTGTAAAATGGAAAAGGGTAGATGTAGGTTGTAAAAACGGTATTCCTCCGCCAAAAGAGAAGATTATAATTAATAAACAATTTTTTTTAAAAAAAAATAGAGAGGTAGATAGATATATGATAGTTATTTAGTTAAAAATAAATGCATATAGATAGAAAGATAAATTGATAGATATGATAGTTAGATTGTTAGAAAGATAGACATATAGATATTAAGATAAATAGATAGCTAGAGAAATTGATAGATTGATAGATAGTCACATAGTTAGAAAGACACATATACATATAGACAGATAGACATATAGATAGATAGACATAAAGATAGACATATACATATATACATATAGACAAATAGAGTAAAATATAGTTTTGACAAATAGACATATAGACAAATAGATTAATAGACATATAGATAGAAATACATATAGATAGGCATATATATTAATAAATAAAAAAATATAGAAAGATATATATATATATATATATATAGACATATACATAGATAAATAAGTAGATAGATATAAAGATAGATAGATAGAGAGATAGATAGGTAGATAGACATATAAATAGCCATATATATTTATTGATTGATAGAAAGATAGATAAACATATAGAAAGATAAATAGATAGACAGATATACAAATTGATAGATAGATGGATAAATAGATAGATAGATGGACAGATAGATAGATAGATAGATAGAAAGGTAGAGAGATAGAAAAATAGATAGATAGATTTTTAGAAAGATACAAAGATAGATAGGTAGGTAGTTTGATTCATTATAAGTTTGATAGAAAGATAAATAGATAAGTAGATTGATAGATTGATATATTGATAGATTGATAGATTTATAGATTTATAGATTGATATACTGATAGACTTTAAGATAGATACATAGATAGAATGATTGTTAGATAGTTAGATAGATAGAGAGTTAGATAGATATATATATGAAAGTTAGATAGTTAGAAAGATAGACATATAGATAGAAGATAAATAGATAGATATGATAGTTAGATAGTTCGAAAGATGGATAGATAGATATAAATATAAATAGATGTATAGATAAATTGATAGATTGATAGATAGGCACATAGATAGATAGACACATATACATATAGACAAATAGACATATTGATAGATAGATAAACAGATAGAGTAATAGATAGATTTGATAGATAGACAGATAGACATATAGATAGATAGATAGATAGATAGAGTAATAGATAGATTTGACAAATAGACAGATAGACAAATAGTTTAATAGACACATAGATAGAAATATATATAGATATTTAGGTAGATATATTAATAGATATAAAAATATAAAGATATATATATATATATATATATATATATATATATATATATATATATATATATATATACATAAATAAATAAGTAGATAGGTATAAAGATAGATAGATAGATAGTTAGTTAGGTAGATAGAAATGAAAATAGATAGATAGATAGTTATATATATAGATATACATCAATGCAAAAAGATAGACAGACTAATAGACTATTAGATTGATAGGCTAATAAATAGATAGATAGATAGACAAATAGACAAATAAATAGCTAAAAGGATTGATAGATTGATATATAGAAGAATAAATAGATAGATAGATAGACAAATAAACAGATAGATTGACAGATATATAGACACATAGATAGATAGATTTACATATATTCATATAAAGAGATATATAGATAGCTAGAAAGAAAATAGATAGATATATAGATAGATACATATATTAATAGGCTAAAAAACCAATAGATGGATATGGAGATAGAAATTTTGATAAATTAATTAACAAATTGATATACAGACATATAGATGGTTAAATAGATGAAATATGGACACATAAATATATAAACACATTGACAAAGAGACAAATGGACACATATATAGATAGATAGATTGACAATTATATATATAATTAGATAGATAGATTAATATATAGATAAGTATACATATATATGAATAGAAAGAAAAATAGATAGATAGATGGATAGATAGACAGATAGATATATATATATACATAGATAAACAGACAGATTGATTGATTGATTGATTGATTGATTGATTGAAAAATACACAAATAGATAGATATTCAGATAGATTGATAGATAGCTAGATAGACATATAAATAGATAAAGAGATAAAAAGATAGTTAAATAGATAGATATACATATAGAAAAATAAATAGATCAAAATATGTATAGATATATAGATAGACATATAGACAAATAAATAGACCGATAGATACATTGACTTATACACTAATAGACTCAAAGACTTATAGAGAGATAGATAGATAATCAAAGAGATAAATAGCCACATAAATAGATATATATATATATATATATATATATATAGACAAAAGACAATAATATATATATATATGCATAGATAATTAAATAATATATAGTTATATTGAAAGATTGAAGGAAAGATAGATATATAAATGAATAGAAAGATAAATAGATAGATAGATAGTCAAATATATATATATATATTGACATATATATATATACATAGAGAAACATAGAGATAGATAGATAAATAGATAGATAAAGAGATAGATAAGCTGATAGACTAAAATTCTAATAGACTGATAAATAGATAGTGATATAGATTAATAGAAAGGCATATTTACAAATATAAAAATACATAGATATAAAGATAGATAGATAAAGAGATAGACATACAGATATATAAAAAGATAAAGAGTTAGAGAGATAGACTGATAGATACATAAATAGATATATAGATTGAATAAAAAAACAGATAGATATATAGATAAATAGTTATACAGATAAACATTTAAACATAAAGAAAAATATACAAATATATTGATAACGATAAATAGATATAGAAATAGACATATAAAAAGATTTACAAATAGAGAAATAGATAGATATACAAGTAGACAGATAGACAGAGACAAATAGATAGATAAATAGATAAATAGATAAACATATTACTAGATAGAGATATAGACATATAGAGAGAGAGAGACAAATAGATAGATAGATAGACAGATATAGAATAGATAGATTGATAGAAATATATAAAATTAGAAAGATAGATATATATATAAAGAAATATAAATAGAAAGATATATAGATAGACAAATATATATATATATATATAGACAGAAACACAATTAGATTGATAGGTACATAGGCATATACATAGATAGATATATAGGTAGTAAGATAGACAGATAGTCCATTTAGATTGATAAATGGATAGATAGATAGTTAGATAAATAGATATATAGATAGACATATAGATAGTAAGATAAATAGATAGATAAATAGATAGATAGAAAGATTGGCAGATAGATAGATAGATAATTAGATAGAATGATAGAAAGATAGACAAATAAACAGATAGAAAAAAAGATAGATATATAGATAAAAAGATAGTTAGATTAAGAGATAGACAAATTGATAGATAAACAAGTAGACATAAAAAAAATAGACAGACAGATAGATATAATGACACATTCACAAATTGATAGATATATTGGTATACAAATAAATTGATATACAGACAGACAGACAGACAGATAGATAGATAGATAGAAGATAAACAAATATGACTAATAGATTGATATACTAAAAGATAGAGAAATAAAGAGATATATAAATAGAAAAATAGTTATTTTGATAGATAGACAGATAGATATATAAATATTTAGACTAATAGACAAAAAGATAGGCTGATAGATAGACAGATTGACAAATAGACAAATCAATAGAAATATAGATAGATTGATTGACAAATAGATAAATAGATAGATATATAGACAAATATATAAATAGACACACAGATAGATAGACATGTAGAGAAATAGACATATAAAAAATAGATATATTGATTGATAGATAGATAGATAGAAAAATAGACAGATAGAAATATAGATAGAGAGATATATAGATAGATCAATAAATAGATAGATAGGCAGATAAATAGATAGGCATATAGACACATAAACTGATAGATAAATTAATAGATAGATAGATAAAAAGATAAATAGATAGAAATAAAGATATAGATAAATGTATTGATATAAATATAAATAGATTATCATATAGACACATAGAATAATAAATATATAGACAAATAGATAGATAGATAGATAGATTAATAAATTTATTGACTGATAGACTTATAAAGAGATAAATCATATAGATTTGTAGATATATATATATACACATAATGACAGAAAGACAAATAGATAGATAGATAGATATACATATAGACTAATAGATAGATAAATGGATCGATAGATATATAGATAGACAAAGAGATAAATAGACACTGACAGATAGATAGGTTGATAGATATACTGATTGATATATATATATATATAAACATATAGATAGATAGATACATACATACATAGATAGATTAGATAGACATATAGATGGATAATCAAATAAACATATAGATAGACAGACAGACAGATCGATAGATAGACTAATAGACAAATATACTCATAGACTAATAGATAGATAGATAGAAATGCATATTGACAAATAGAAAATTGATAGATAAATAGATAGATAATAGATAGATAGACATATAGATAGATAGACATATAGATAAATACATGGATATATAGATTGAAAATAGATAGATATATAGAAATTTAGATATAGAGATAAATAGATATATAGCTAGTAAATTATATAGATAAATAAATAGACAAATAGATAGATAGAGATAAATAGATATACAGATAGATTGAAAAATAAATAAATAAATAGACATATACATAGACAGACAAATAGAGAGATGGTCGGACATATATAGATAGATAAGAAGATATCAAGATAGTCATATAGTCATATAAATATACAGACAAATAATAGATAGAAAGCTAAGTAAATATATAGGTAGATATATAGATAAAAATATAGATAGATAGATAGACAGATAGACAAATAGATTGATAGATAGAAAGATATGCAGATAGACATATAGGTAGATACTCATAAAGAAATATACACAGATAGTCAAAAAGATATATATATATATATATATATATATATATAGTTAGATAGTAAGCTAGATAAAGAGACATATAGATAGATAAATATATTGACATATAGACATATAGACAAAAGACATAAAATAGATAAATAGATATATGGATAGATAAAATGATAAATAGTTAAAAATATAGATAGATTGATAGCCAAATAGACAGAAAGATAGATAGAAGATATATAGACTGGTATACTAATAGACTAATAGACTAATAGACTAATAGACTGATAAGAGAAACACAAATATACATATCGATAGAATGATACATAGATAAATAGGTAGATAGAAATATAGATAGATAGATAGACAGATTGATAGATATATAGATAGATAGTTAGATAGATATACAGATAGATATATACACAAATAGACAGATAGATAGTTAGCTAGTTAAATAGAAAGATTGTTAGACAAATAGACATATAGTCAGATACATAGATAAATAAATACTCAGATACATATATAAACAGATAGCCAGATAGTTGGATAGATATATCATCAAATTGAATTATAAATAGAAAGTCAATCATTATATAAATTGGTAGATAGATGGATAGATATGTTAGATTATCCACTAATATTCAATCATTAAAATGATTTTTTGGGACTTTTGTATCATATCTTATATGTATAAAAGTATCATTTTATATTTATTATATTTTTTAGATCTTTGCAAATATTAGATGAATATAATATTGCCCTAGAGTGATATATTCTATGGAAAATTACTCTGAATTTTCCCTAATCGAGTATTAATAATCAAGGAAAATAATAATACATTAAGACTAGCATGTAGGTTAACTAATATGAGATATTAAGTTAAAACATGAGTATATGTTGGAAAACATATACTAAACTAACCCGCAATAAGAATATTGCAAGGATTGTTATATAAGTTTCTTACACATTCCCTTCGTGACTATTACTATAAATTATCTTTTGACCTGAAGTCACTTCGGTTGCCTATTTAAGAAGTTTTATTCTTTAGATTCAGTAGATGCCACCTATAAAAAGAATGGTTATAAATTTTTTAATATGTATATAATAAATTATGCAGAGGAATGTAATTTATGTAGATGGAATTTGTCTCATTGATATAATAGATATGATATCAATTGGCCTCTTGATTGAGTAGGACTACTAAAATGCATGGTCATGCTGAAATAATTCAATATGAGATATTAAGCTTAGCTATTTAATTTAGCCTACTCAAAGATCAAGAAACATATAGATTAATGTGAAGATGACATTATCCATGCCTCATAAATCAAACTAGATATCATTGACAAAAGAACAAAGTTATACAATCAAATAAGTCACGAAATTAGCTTAAGTTGAATATATTATATTTTCATCAATTGGTTAGCAATGATGTATTGCTAAATGATGTTCATTGCTTGTTTCTTTAAAATGAGATTTTAAAGTCACTACTATTGTTACGAGAACCTATTGGGTAACACACATAAAAATATATATATATTTGTAGATTATTTTATTTTAGTTAGACTAAAATAAACTAGCCATAATTTTAAGTCTGAAATTCATTTCAGATCTTAAGCTAATTTGACGAAAGAGTTTGGTCCAATTAGTAAATGTTTGGACCTTTAAAAAGGGCACAAACTTAAAGCCCACTTTTCTCACTTTTAGAATGATGTGTCATTAATGACACATCATTCTAATTAATGACACATCCTCTTCATTAATGACACTTCCTTTTAGAAAGGTGTATGAAAAGCTAAAAGGTTTCATTAATGACACACTATTTTAGAAAGATGTGTAATAAACCAAATGGTTTAATTAATGAAGCATCTTTTTAGAAAGGTGTGTGAAAAACCAAAAGGTTTCATTGATGACACATCCTTTTAGAAAGGTGTGTGAAAAATCAAAATGTTTTATTAATGACACATCCTTTTAGTTAATGACACATCCTTTTAGAAATGTTTGTGAAAAAACAAAAGCTTATATTCAATGTGATAGATACAAAATGAAAAAATATATATGACAAAGATATGTTTGTGTGGATACTAGTAGAGGCACGAACACATGATTGTGCTAGAATTAGACCAAACCATTCAGAATCAAAAGTTAAATTTTTTGATACAATAGGTAACATCCTTGTCCAACATTTAATTGTATTTACTTGGATCATTCGTAGGTTCCTAGTCAACTATGAAATTTTAATATGAAATTTATTTCAACCCCAACAATGGTATTAGAGGGTGGTTGCGAATTGATTAAATTGTTTTATATATCTGTTTATATTTGATATGAACAAACATATTATCATGATTATACAAATGATTTATGAGCATTTTGATTAATCATGCATGAAATAGATCAATAATATTAATATGTTTAATATGATTAAATAATATTGTTTGTAACTTGTTCTTGTAATTTGAATAATACAAATACTAAATTGTATTTATATGATAAGCAAGAGTGTAGTTTGATTACATCCATGAATTAATATTATAGATGAAATTGTGATTATAGATAAGCGATTATAGATTCATTTAATTGTTATACGGAGATATTTAAATGTTAAAAAATTTTATAGATGAAATTGTGATTTGATTAAAGTCATAGATCAGTTTTATAAATCAATTTTGTTTTGGTTAAGTGATGATGCCCCTTTACCCTACTAGGGGTGATGCCCCTAGGACCCCAAAATTTGAATGTCCCATAAATGATTAATTATAATCATGATAAAGTGATGTTAGATGCATGTTTTGCATGGTGCATGGTTATGGCTCTTTACCCCATATGAATGTCTTATATGTGTTGCTGTATATGTAATTTGTTTTTATTTAATAATCTATTTGTATAACAAAATGTTTTTCTATTTTAATATTTTTATGTAAGTGTAGGAAAGGAAATATTAAAAGGCCGGGGATGCACCAGTAGCACAATAACGGAGGTCCCGCTGTCCGACCCCCTGTAGTTAAATGAACCGAGATATTTTTTAATATAAATGATTTGTAATTTTATTTTTCGGGTAGCTATTTTTGGCCCATGGAACTGTTCATCATCTCTCTCTTCTCTCTGCGTGATTTTTCATGACTACTCTGTGTGCTGAATACTACAAGATGTTTCTGTTTTGGTTTTAATATGTAATGCATAAGCATTTTCTGGTGGATGTAGCTAGTTGTTCTGAGCGACTAGCAAACCACGTTATTCTTGGTGTTGATTTCTCATTTTTTTGAACATGTTGTGGATGCATGCTGGATTGGGATATATATTCCTTGTTTTCTGTGTTTCTGTTGTTTCTGTTTCTTAATCTCACTACCGTGGAAGCGTAATTACCCAACATGTGTTGTTGTTGTAAGTTAAATACGGCCTTTGTGTCATGCCTTTTAATCTACAATTCAAGTTATAAAATTCTTTTCTCATTTAATTCCTCTCAAATATATCGTGAGATTTCCATCTAGATATGTAATATATGATTAGAAAAGTATTAGATTAGAAAGTTATTTTAAAGGAGAAAGCAACAAGCAACATAAGACAACCAAGGAAGCACTTGGATAAGATGTAATACCTTTAGGGTGACATTTCGATTTTCTCTTTAGCTTGAGAAAATCATTTTAGTTCGGGCCATAATCATGTCAAGTTTATTTTGTATTTGTGCAATATATGTTGTTATACAACTAACATAGTAAAATAAATACAAACATATTTAAATGTATGTGATGCATGTTAAAAAACGTTGTTTTAGTAAACAATTAAAGATATCCCTCAAAATTAAAAATTAAGTCAATAAAAGATGCCTACCAAAGTTTGATACTCATTACTACCTCGATCAATATTAGATAGGTTTGCCAAAGTGAAGTAATTTTATTTATCTTGGCGATAGGATAATTGTGATATCCAACCTATTGAATTTTGGGTGAGACATAACTAAGTTATCTCAATTAGATTGAGAACTTAGAAGCATAAAATTAGGAGATGCACCATAAGATGGGCTAAGAACAAAATATATTATTCACCTAATTATCCAAGAGTTCTATTAGATGTATTTGGTAAATATTACCTACCTAAATAGCTGAATTTTGGGCGTTTAGCCAAAGGTAACTCAAGACAAGTTCAAATATAGATCTTGGCCCACTAAAGGATTAATTTAAAGAGAAAATTAAGGGATTGTTTTCAACCAAATAATTAATGGGAGGATCATTTAATAAAAGATCTAATTAAATAAACTTTAAATATGATACTGATTTCTGCATATGTTTTGGATTACCATGTCTACAAACACGTCTAACAACTTATCACTGTGATTTGTCCTTGAGAAGGACAAGCTCAAAGAAGCTAATTTTCTGGATTGGTATAAGAATTTGAGGATTGTCCTCAAACAAGAAAGAAAATTATATGTCCTAAAGTAGTATATTTTTGAATCACCTACTCCTAATACTCTTCATGATGATAAGGATCCTCATAAAATGTATCAAGATGATGCTTTGGATATAACATGCATTATGCTTGCAACTTGAACTATAAGCTTTAGAAGCAACATGAGAACATGGATGCTTATGATATTGTTGAACATTTAAAAATGACTATATCAAGAGCAAGCAAGGCATGAGAAGTAAGAGGTATCTAAGACCTTATTTAAATGCAAGATGATAGAAGTGAGGCCTATTGGAACTCATGTGCTCAAAAAGATTGGGTATATTGAGAATGTAGAAAGGTTGGGCATTCCATTGAGCCAAGGGTTAGATACTGATTTAGTTTTTGCTATCATTGCCTAAAAACTATAATCAATTTGTTATGAATTACAACATAAATGAAATTGCCAAAATTTTGCCTGAGTTGTTATGTAATGTGAGAGCTACTGAGCAAAATCTTAAAAAGATTAAATCCATAATGATGGTGCAAAAGGGAAAAGGAAAACATAAATCCAAAGATAAGTGTAAACCCCAAACCAAAGGCAAGGCAAAATCTTCTACATTGAAACCTAAGTGAGGGATGCCTAAGGAATGTACGTGCTTCTACTATGGTCATATTGGACATTGGAAAAGGAATAGCAAACAATACTTGGAAGAATTGAAAAGGAAGAATGGAAGTGAGACTTCTACCTCTGGTATTTATGTTATTGAAATCAATTTATCTACTTCTTCAATATGGGTATTAGATATTAGATATGCTTCTCACATTTGTAATAATGTGCAGGATCTTAGAAAGAGTAGATCATTGACAAAAAGTGATGTGTTAAATGAGAAATGTATATCTAAACTCCATAAATATTTACTTATTGACTCATTTGATCTTCAATCAAATGAAGTATGCGAGTCTTTTCTATTAGGCAAAATGACTATAACTCCTTTTATTGGTCAAAAAAAATGGTCAAATGATTTGTTAGGACATATACATAAGGATGTATGTGGCTCTTTCAATATAATAACTAGAGGAGGCTACCAGTATTTCATTACATTTACTGATGATATCAGTAGTTATGGCTATATGTATTTATTGAAACAAAAGTCAGAATGAAGTACATAAATACTTAAGAATGAAGTACGAAATCAACATGAAAAAAGTATTAAGATACATAGATCAAATCAAGGTGGTGAATACTTAAGCCAAGAGTTTCGTGGTCATCTAGTTTAATCCGGGATCATATCCCAACTCACTCTACCTGGAACACTACAATGAAATGGTGTATTAGAAAGGAGGAATCATACTCTGTTAGATATGGTATGATCAATAATGAGTCATGTAGATCTTTCTTCTTCCTTCTAGAGTTATGCTATAGGGATAGCTTCTTTCACACTTAACCATGTTCCATCTAAGGTGGTTACAAAGACAACATATGAGATATGGCCAGTAAAGAGTCCCAAAATGTCTTTCATGAAGATTTAGGGTTGTGAACCTTATGTTAGACGTCAAGTCTTAGATAATCTAGGACTCCATTTAGACAAATGCTATTTTTTAGGATATCCCAATTAAACAAAAGGATACTACTTTTATATTCACACACAAGGAAAAATGGTTGTCACTAGAAATGGTGTTTTTCTTGAAAGAGAATTAATTTCTAGAAAAACTAGTGGGAGAAAAGAAGATCTTAAAGAAATTTGAGATATACAAACTAGCATTGAGTCCATATTCTAAGAAATGGCTGGTTGCCATGAGATCTGAAATGGAATACATGTATACCAACCAAGCATGGTCTTTGATTGATCCACCTAAAGGGATAAATCTCATTGGGTACAAATGGGTTTTTAAAAGAAAAACTGACATGGATGGTAATGTACATACCTTTAAAAGGATATTGGTTGCTTAAGGTTTTAAAAAAAGTCATGGTATAGACTATGATGAAATCTTCTCACTAGTTGCGATGCTTAATTCCAAAAAAAAATCTAACTTGTGATTACAACTTACCATGATTATGAAATCTGGCTAATGAATGTCAAAACTACATTCCTTAATCGAAATTTATTTGAGGATGTGTACATGACACAACCTGATGGTTTTCTTGATCTAAAGGGTGCTACAAAGATATGTAAGTTGCATAAGTCTATTTATGGATTAAAGCAAGCTTCAAGAAGTTGGAATCTTCGATTTGATAATGTAATCAAAAAGTTTTGCTTTATTAAGATTGAAGATAAACCTTATGTCTACAAAAGGATTAGTGGGAGTACAATATTCTTTCTTATTTTATATATAGACGATATACTTCTCATTAGAAATGATATCTCTTTCTTACAATAAATAAAGGCTTAGCTTGGAAATTGTTTCTCAATGAAAGACTTTGGTGAAGCTGCCTATATATTAAGCTTAAAGATCTATAGAGATAGAGCAAAGACTACAAAAAAATGTTTATTTAGCTAGGGAATTTTAGCTAAGGATCAATCCCTAGCTAAATTCCGAGGGATTAGCTAGTAAATAGTAAGGGATTTCTGATTTTTCTTTGAAATAAAAATTTGCAATGGATTAGTGATAGAATAGCCACGTAAATTCCGCACAAAAAAACAAAGAATTTAGCGATAGATTTAGCGATGGAATTTTTCTAGTAATTTCAACCGGAATATAGCGACGAATTTAGCGACACAATTTCCCTACCTAATTTCATATGAAACATAGCAATGGACTTAGTGACAGAATTTTCCTAGCAAATTAAATCTGAAATATAGTGATGGATTTAGTGATGGAAAGTACCTAGCTAATTACATGTAGAATATATTTACGGATTTAGTGATGAAATTTCTCTAGCTAATTTCATCCAGAATATAGCAACTGATTTAGCGACGGAATTTTCCTAGATAATTTCATCTGGAAAATAGTGATGTGTTTAGCAATGAAATTTCTCTAGCTAATAAATTAAAGAATATAATGACAGATTTAGAGACGGAACTTTCCTACTAATTACATCCGGAATATTGCTATAGATTTAGAGATTGAGTTTCTCTAGCCAATCTTTAATTATTTAATTTTTTTAAATTTATTATTTGTTTTACTATTTTATTTAATTTTGTATATCAAATATATGTTATGGTCTATAGATGAGCGATTCTTGAAAGACACATTCTCCTCGTAAAATTATAAAAAATGATATAAAAATAAATAATTTAAAATATATAAAAATACAAAAAATATATATATAAATAAGGAAAAATAAATATTTTTATGATTATAAATTTTTAAAAAAATTATACAAAAAAATTTTCTAAAATTTTTAATTTAGAAACTTATTATTAAAGTAAGATTAAATAATTAATTCTATGATTATAATAATTTTTTAAGATATTTTAAAAATTAAATGAACATACATTAAAAATTCAACTAATATAAATGTAAAATAATTCATTGTATGATTAAATAAAAAATATTTTTTAAAAATATCAGATTTGACGAATAAACTAGTAAATATTAATATTATTATAAGTATAAAAAAAATTTTATGATTATATGAAACTTTTAAAAAAATAATTAATAGAAAATTTGAAAATCTTGAATTATAATAATAATTTAATTTTTTTTAAAATTTAAAAGAAAATAAATTACTATTTAAAAATAAATACATAGATGTGTGCTCATACTAAAATTTATAAAAATTAAATGAGTAATAATTTTACTATTAGCTTTTAAAATTCCGTCTTTATTAAAAAAAATAAATATATATATATATTTATATATTTTTTAACATAAAAAATATTTTATAACTCTTAGAAGAGTGACTAGAAGACAAATTATCATTTCATATATGTGTTATTATATGAAGTTTATAAATTTTGTAGCTATTTGATTTTTTTTGTTATAAGGCTAAACATATATTTTTTTGAAATTGTTATAAATTTATTGTTTAATTAATTTTATAATAAAAAATAATAAGGTGTTTGTTTTTAATGTGTACTTGCTACATGCACATGAATTTTGTTGAAAATATTTTGATAATAAATAAAAAAATGAGTCTTTTTGTAAATTATATATTTATTGTTTATTTAATGTTTTTATAATGAAAAATTTAAATATTATGGTAAAATATATAGTCACTTGTTGTCGAGACTCAAAAGACAACTCTAACTAGTGCCTAAGTCCTCCAAAGTCCGCCTCTATCTCTCGACACCGATGCATCAAAACCTAATCGAAGGGTAAGTGAGAATTTCTTATTGATTTGAAGTACGTTTTCTACCCTAATTCTTCATCGATTATTTTAAAGGAAAAGCGTGTGTTTTGATTCTTTTATTTTTTATTTCGAAATTCTTCTTCATTAATCACCATGGTATGCTTGGATTGCTTTTATAAATTGATTTGTATATATACTTCATGCATGTGTGATATAATGCCTTCTCATTGTGTGGATGTTGATGCTGCACAGCAGGTATGCCGACTTGATTTTTATTTTTTTTCCACTCGACAGCCTTGTGATTTTAAATGTTAATCACAAAATGGGTGTTGGTGTTTGTGGTGAGCAGTGTGTATATAATAATATATTTAATATTTAAATATGATAATCCCAAGAGTAATAACACATAAATATATGAGTGTATTTTACTGTATCTATAACTATAAAAATAATATACATGAACATAACTATATATAGATATAACAACATATATTTAATATACATAGATACATACATATATATATATATATATATATATATAAAACTATATATAAATGTAGTTAACAATATATATATCAACATATTACTATATATAATTGTATTTATCTACATCAATACCTATACATAGTCATATGTCTAAATATATATAATTACATGAAAAACTATATATAACTACATATGCAACATGTATAACTACATGCTTCAGAAACTTAATATCCATTCATATCATTCATCTCATTCATACATGTTTTTTTTGGATATTGTATTAATCTATATCATTTTCCATATATTTTAGGAACTTAAATTTAATTTTTTCAACCTTAAATGTATTTTTATTGTATTTTTATATGTTTGTATAAATCATTATGATTTAACATGTTTAGGGTTTGTATTTTTGTTTCACTTAAAATCATTTAACTAAAATTGATTTATAATAAAATGTTCATTTATTTAAATTCATGTTGTAAATTTCTAAACATTTTAATAATATGTTTGTGTAATAAATATTATAAAAAAATTTTAAAATATATATGTGACGTATTTTCAATTTACAAAGATAAAGCTTTAAAAATAAAATTCATTTACAAAATAAAATTTGTACTTCATAATATGCAATATGTTATATTTATCATAAATAAATAATGTTTGAAAAATATATATTAATTACAAAAAAACATTGTCATGTATTCAACTTGAAAAAAAAATTTAAAAATAATTATTAAAAAAAACAAATTCATATATTTATATGGTCATTTATATATTTTGAATAAAATAAAAATAAATAATTACTTGTAGAACAATTTACTCATATATATATATATATGGTAATCTATTTTGTTTGAACATAATTAAAGAAATAATTGATTTTTTACATAACATTAAAGGCATGTATTTATATGCACAACATTATATTTGTTTGAATATTAAAGTTTCTAAAAATTTATTAATAATAATAAATAATTGGTAGAAATTTATCAGTCATTAATATTTTAATAAAAAAATTATATAGAAAAACAAAAATAATATTATCTATTTATGAACTATATTTTCATATTTAACATAATTGTAAAAAAAAATAATTTACAAATTTGACAAATTCATTTATTTATATAAGTATAATGATAGTTATTTTAATATAAATATTAAAAAAACAACTATATGAATAATATAGAAGCTCATATATTTAATTCATAATTTCATTTTACGCATTCATATGCTTCACACACACACACACACACACACACACACATGCACACACACACACACACGCACACATGCATACAAACACACACACAAATATTTAAATTAAATATAAAGAATTTATAATAATTTATAAATTATGTGCAATATATAATATTTTATTTTAATTAAATTTTCAAAATCAAAATATTTTAAATACATTTACACACACGTGCGCGCACACACACACACATATATATAATAGTTTTATGTGTAACTTTAAAAATACATTATGTATATAGGTATATGTGTGTGTCTGTGGGGGTTATAGTAGTATATGCATGCATACAAGTATATACACACTACTTTGAAAATGTAGATACATGTGTGAATATATACAAAAGTACAAATATGTGTGCTGATATATAATGAATAATAATGTATATGGATGGATAAATGTGAGTGTGTGTGTGTAGGGCAGTGTATATGCACATATATATTTATGCATATATATGTAAATATCAACATTGATTTTGAGAAGAAAAATACTTGAGCACATAAATATTAACATGTTCCACAAATTTGTAAGAGCAGGAGCAAAAAGTGACCTTATTACAAGATACTACTACTCTCCCAACTATAACACTTTGCCTCAAATTTTGATCAAAGTACTACTTGCAATGATAAGGTTCATTCAATACTACATACCATGGAGTTACTTTTTCATTCAATATTATAATTTGTTCAAATAAAAAAATCTATCTGATATCTTCTTCAACAACTCTTCTATCTTTTTTTTCTAGTCTTGATAAGCTATTTTCAATTTTGCTTATATGTACATTTCTTACCTAAAATCTCTAGTTCAAACTATTCTAATAGTAAAATTCATCAAATCAATCTAGACCTGACATCTTTCTTTTTTATGATATATTTGATTATAGAATATTTAGTATATACTATGACTTTGGTTCCCACAAAATATGATATTAACTTGTCAAAAGAAAAGATTTTTGATACAAGTTCTTTCACTATAGTGGTGTAATTCAATTGGCCATTTGAGAGTGTGTTGTTATCATAATATATGATAACTATTTATAAATATATGTAGTGTGTATATAACAACATATTTTCTAATATATAAAATTTTTTTTAGAAAAATATACAAAAATATTAATTGATATTATGGTTTATTATTATTGAGACACAATAATAATAATAATAATAGTCAAATAATCAAAAATATCTTGAATCACTCAGAGAATAAAAGCAATTCCATACATATTTTCATATATTTGTGAATATAAATAGGACCACAGCATACATCTTCTTGAGAAAACCTAATAAAAGATTTACAATATTGAAAACATTTCTAATATCAATCCTAAAGAATAAGAGAAACTATATTCTCATATTTTTCTTTATATCTAGTAGAGATAACAATGGAAAGCTCATCGATAAATAATCACATAAACATAAGCTGAAATAAAATAAGTTTTCATTTAAATATATTACTTAAAAACTAATAAAATATTTAAATCATTGAGCTATTCGAAACTTTTATAAAAAAAATATTTGAATATAAAAATATTCAATTCATTAATATATATAATAATAGTATCAACTACAGAAATATAACACAACTTTCCTCCAAGCCATATTTATAGAAATAATATATGTTAACTCAAAAAAATCATAAAAATGCGAATCTTACGGACATTTCCAAATACATTTAATTATTTAAATCATTATGATTAAGTGTATTATTAAAAATTAATTATTAATTAAATAAAACAAGAATGAGATATAATTTATACTATAAGTTTAAATACCTATAGAGGCAAAAGCATAAAATAACAAGGTGAATAATTAGTAAGTTAAGACATAATTCTTGAGACATTGATATAAAAACCTTTAATTCAAAATAATATCAAAGAGAGAGAGAGAGAGATAGAGAGAGAGAGAGAGAGATATATATATATATATATATATATATATATATATATATATAATAAAATTAATTCATCAAAATAAAAAAAAATATTATTAGTTTCTTACTTATTCAAAAAATCATAATTAAGTAACAAAATAAAAAATAAAATTATAATAATATTTCTTTTTATAAAAAAAACATAATCATTACATAACATAAAAGTGGATTTAAATATATATGATTAAAATATTTTAACATAAATTCTCTTCCCTAATATCATCATTATTTTTATCTAGAATATAAGTAGTTAGAAAGTTTTTACTATTAAATGATTGATTTCATATTCAATATATATCTAATCATCACAATTTATATGAATTTTTATCCATAATAATTCATGGCAAACTCAACTTACTCATATTATTATATGTTCTGGCTAAATGATATTTAAGATTAAGAAAATCATTAAAAAAATGGCCACAAAATTCCTAAGAAAACCCAAATGTGAGTTAACTTGAAAATAATCTTTTTATCCTCACATAGATTGCCACGACGAAAAGAATATTTAAAGAAATTATATCACTCAATTACTAATCTGTGGTAATGATGAATTGTCGTTATTTTTTTTTGAATACTATAATAGCCTAGAAAGACATGAGATGACAATTTATTTTTTTACTTTTAAAGAAACATTTGAACAAAATTCATACCCCTTACAACACGAATGATAAATGATGTGATTAAATAATTGATAAGAAATACAATTTGATAAAAATAAAAGAAGATATCAATATGATTATAATTTGTAATCATAATTGATTCATCCTAAAATGTCTTATATAAAACGTTTTAAAGTTGTCTTAATTGAATATTTTTTATAATCTCTAAATTTTCAATATGAAAATAATATGACTACATAAAATACAATATAAATCACTTTATGTTTTTTCAAGAAAAATACAAATTCTCACAATGTATATTATATAATAATATAATTTTTAAGAATATTTATTTCATATTTTTAGTGAATATCAATCATTTTTTAAAAATAAAGTATAAATATATAAAAATTATTTTTATCTTTATGAGATATGAATTATGTAATGTGATAATACTTATTTATAAAAATAATTAACAAAATAATAAAAGTCATATTACATAATAATATTATATAATATTCTAGGTAATCTAGATAAAATATATTTCTAATAATATTTTTTTGAGATACTGTAAAAACACTAGCATATTTTCTTAAGTGTACCTCATTATTAATATAAATAATATATTTTATGCTTGATTTCATAAGTTTTAAATTTATCAAAACAAAAAAATTAAACTGATAGTGAATAAAAAAAGATTAATGAAAACTAAGCATCTAATTTATCCTCTGATATGACAAAAATAGGGATAGACAACATGATCAATTCTTAGAAAATTCATCCACAAAGTTATATAAATCCTACAAAAATATTTTAAAAAAACATGGTTATCTAAAAAATTAAAATTAAGTTATTTAGCATGATAACTCAAAATAATAAGATTAACAATAATGTTATAACACATTGTAGATCATATAATATTAGCATAAGCTGGTATGGCATCAGCTACTATAAAAAAAGATTTATGAAAAATAGAAATTTACCAAAAAAAAATTGTTAACTCACAGATCAACAATGCAAAACTTAATAATTAAATTTGAAAAAAAAATATTAAGAAACTTTAAGCTCACGAGAAGATGAAGAATGTGACAAACTTAGAGAATGTTTTAAAATACTTCACTCAAGAAATTTATAGTATTTGTTGGAACATTATGTGATGAATTCTCAAAAACCCTAGTGGCATGCTCGACAAATTTTATACTATACCAATAGTAAAATTGAATTGTTAAAGAATACAATTCAAAGACTTTAAGTTAAGTGGAAAATAGAAAAGATAAAATAATTGTACCAAAATAATAAAATGAACATTGATACTATTATACTAAATAAGCATCATAGTAATATTATTAACTATAATAAAATTAAAAATATTATAATGAGATAAAAAAAATTAATAAATAAATATATGTAATGTATCATGTTATAAATAGAGTGCACTCAAAAACTAAATAATTAAAAGTATAAATAATTTTAAAAATAAGTAATTGAAAAAATATGATTAGCACCGCTAACTTCAAACACTACAAGAAAAATCCCATGAGCTAGGGACAATTCCCTAGCAAAATGGGCATTTTCAATACCTTAACAGGATATAGCGATGGATTACCGATGGATTGGTTCCCTATCTAAAGTGATTCTTGCTAAATTTTAGCGAAGGAAGTGTCCCTAGCTAAAAAGTTAGCGACGGAAAAATCAATTGCTAAAAAAGAAAAATTCAATCGCTAAATTAGCAAGATAAACGAGATATCCCATCGCTAAACAAAAATAATGACGAATTATTCCCTAGCTAAAGTGTTGTCTATAAATTTTAGTGACGGATATAGTCCCTAGCTAAATAAAGTTAGCGACGGATTATCCGTCGCTAATTTTAATATGTCCCTAGCTAAATTAGCTAGGGAAAATTCCCTAGCTAATTTAGCAAGAGATTTTTCCCTTGCTATTTATCAAGAAAATATTTCCTAGCCATTTTAATTTCAAAAATAATTTCAGAATTTAAAAATTTTTAAAATTTTAAATTAAATAATTTAATATTTTTATATCAAATTTTATAAAAATTGAAACTATAAATAATTTATAATAGACAAAAAAATAAAATCATTTAAAATCTTTATGTAAATTTAATATTCTGCATAATTGAAACAAAAAACAACAAACTTTTATTTGATCTTATTCATCAATGTATCTACCCACAGTGCATAAAGTATAATATATCCATTCATTGACGTTGTTTTCTCTCCTTGTGCTCCCCCGATCATCATTTTTCTACTGTAACAAAGCTGTCCGAGTAACATCATGAAATATCCAGTGAAAAATCTCATCACTTATAGAAGCTTTGTAAGAGGAACAAGGTGGTATCATATTTGTTAGAAAATTAAACAACTCATTCAAATTAACAAAAAAAGGTATGTTTTGATACGTATATAATTTTGCAGTATATATATAAATATATACATGTATTTCACTTGTACATATATTACTGTAGTATATGTACATATAAACAACAGTATAATGTGTACATATAAACTAAGTAAAATTATACTCTATATATACGTACATAAAATACTATAGTATTAAATGTACGTATATACTAACTTTATTCATACGTATATACCTCATTTGGTGTTGTTGCTGCTACTTCCGCTGCCTCTCCTGCTGCTTCTGCCATTGCCGATGTTGCTGCCAATACCACTGCTATTGTCACCGCTGCCACCGCTGCCTCTACTATCGACTCTGTCGTAGCTGCCTCTACTGTTGTCGCCTCTACTATTACCACCGCTGCCCACTACCACCGCTGGTCGCTGGAGTGGCTACTGATGCTGCCGGTGCTACCGATGCATGCTGGTGCTGCCATTGCCACCCCTGCCACTGCTGCCACTATCGGTGCTGCTACTAATGTCGTTGCTGCTGCCACTGCTGCCTTTACCGCTACTTCCGGTGCTGCCCCTACTTCCAGTGCTGCCAATGCTTCAGTTGCAGCTGCTAAAACCGCCGCTGTCGCTGCTCCTTCTAGTGCAGCCAGTGTTGCTACCTCTCCCACTACTGCTACCCCCACTACTGCAACTTCTGCTTCCGTTGCCATCGCTACCGTCACTGCCACCGATGTCGCTGCTACTGTTGCTGATAATCGGTTTTAACATACCTATAATAGGCTGAAATCTACCCAAAAAATTCGGAGACACACAAACATATTCACATATATATAATAATAGTTATTATAGACATGAACAAACATATATTAAAGTTGATTGTAATATAGCTTCAACAAAAATTTAATTAAATAATTTAATATATTTATATTAATTTGAATAAAAATAGAAACTATAACTGAAAATTTTAAAGTAAACAAAAAAATTCATTAAATAACTTATTCTAATACAATATTTTAAATAACTGCAACAAAAATAAAACAAAATTATATTTCATCTTATTAATCAATGTATTTACTGACTGTGCATAAAGTATAATCTATCCATCCATTAACATTGCTTTGTCTCCCTCTACTCCTCCGATCACCAATTTTCTGCTGCAAAAAAACTGTCCGATCATAGTGCATCATGTCTGTCGAAAAATCCCTTCACTTATACGAGCTTCGAATAGAAAATAATGCGGTACCATATATGTAAGAAATTTAAACCACTTAATCTAATTAAAATAAATATAAAAAAAACTATGTTTTAATATATATATGTATTACTACCGTAAATATGTATATATATACAAGAATTTCACTCGTACATATATTATCCCAGTATATGTACATATAAACTATAGTATTATGTGTACATATATACTGAGTACATATATACTCAGTATATACACACATAAAATACTATAGTATTATATGTACTTATATACCGACCATATACGTATGTATATACCACATTTGTTGTCGTTTATGTTGGTCCCGCTGCTGCTGCCGCTGCCTCTACCCCTACTACTGCCGTAGCTACTGCCGTTGCTATCGTCGTTGCCGCCGCTGCCATTGTTACCACCGCTACTACTGCCGCTGCTGCCACTGCTACTACCGCCGCTGTCGCTGCTGCCGGTGCTGTTGCTCCTGCCGCCACTACTGCAGCCGCTACCACCTCTGTTGCACCCCCTACTACCACTATAGCCAGTGCTGCCATTGATGTCGCCGCTGCCGTTGACGCCACCGCTGCCGCTGCTGCTACTGCCTCTGCCACCTCTACCACTGCTACTAGTGGGACTGGTGATGCCGGTGCTACCGGTGCCGCCGACGTAGCCATTGCTCCTGGTGCTGCCACTGATGTCGCCGCTGCCATTGATGCCACCGCTGCTGCAGCTGCTGCCGCCTCTGCCACCTCTACCACTGCTACCAGTGCGGCCGGTGATGCTAGTGCTACTGGTGCCGCCGCAGCCAAAATAAAATCCAACATTATTCATGTTTTTATATAAAATAAAATGCAAAATAAAATGCACATTACTATATATATCACATTTTAGGAAAATATTGCAATATAGGCTCTTTAAGAACAACACTGTAATTTTAAAAATAAAGAATAAAATTAAAGATAAGAATAAAACTTAATTTTTTTAGTAGACTCGTATAATCAAGACAACTAGAAAATTAGGAGATAAAATTATTAATATTCAATATTCTTCATATTGGTTAATTTTTGACCATCAATTTATCATTAAGTATTAGGTCTCATCTCACTAGGCAATAAATCTCAAAAATAACATCATTAAAACAGACATAAAAAATGCAAGTTTAAGAAAACTATAATAATTCAAAATAAAAATTAATACATGATATTTTATTCTTGGCCTAGAATAATAATTTTCATCATCGGTTGTATACATAAGCACGCAAAGGCAAAATAATTAAATATGCAACAAAACATAAACTTCACCTCACTAAATCTCATAAAAATTTTAAAATAAAATATATTTGTGCAAAAAGAATACTAAAATAACTAATCATTATGAAAATATATATCACATGAATATAGTGAAGATCATATCTTGACACAATAACTAATATTTTTGTCCAGGGACAATAAATAGCAAGTTTAAGACTCATCAAACATAATCTCTCTAATTTTTAGAGATAAGACTATTAAGATATGTATTAAGGAGGGACTCCTCACAATGCATATGACAACACAACAACGAGTATGTACATTCAATTTGAATTATACACATATGTGATGAAAAATAATAGGATTGGCCAAGCTATGTCTAGTCTATTCACAATTCCTAATTTGTAGATAAAGCTCAGCATGACATTATTGCATTGTAATTCAAATGTGACATCTACCCAAATATATTTTCTTATGTATGATTTTTATGATTGACTTTTTCTTCAAAAAGAGTAAGTTGCTATTTTTAAATTAGATAAAATAGAAATACTAATTTTTTCAACATTTTCTAGGAAACTCAACAATAAAAAGAAATAGGGTCAAGCAACGAGCAAGAAATTACTCACCTATGAAACAACATGTTGAACACCACTCTCCATGTCACCACTAATGAATTCATGCGCATCCATCATAGAGTTGTTTCATGTCATCAATTGATCTGCACACTCATTACTCGTATTAGATTATGTTGCCTGGAGCAATAGCAGTTGTTATGGCCCCCACTGATGAATATAGTCCACGCAGCATCTTTTACCTATCTGAGCTTACCAGAGTGTCCATGATGTGAAATTGATTGCAGAGGAGGTTTTACCCACACGAAGACCCTCTAGATGGGAGCCCAATCTACAAGCATTGTTCTCATGTCTATATGAACACCATCGTAAGCTATGACATTGTAGATCTCCTGTGAGAACCCTAAAACATTGTTATTGCTACCATTAAACGCACTGTTTGAAGTGTGAGCTCTATTTTTTGATAAAAAGCATTTTAATAAAACCTTATATATATACTAAACTATTATAAAATAAAATATAAAAAAAAAACACTAAAATTAAATTATAAAAAATAAATAATTTAAATAAAATAATATAAATAGATCTTTATTTAACCATAAATTATATTATTTAATAAATAAATAAAATAATATTATATTATAATAAAGTATTCATATGTGTGTGTGTGTGTGTGTGTGTGTATATTATATGGTCATAAATTTATAAGAATTCAATCTATCTTTTATTAATATAATATTAAATAATTATAAAAGCATATAATTAAAATCTTTTAATCATTATAAATTTTATTGTTTTAAGTGTTCATTTAATAACCACACTGAAATATTAATTTTTTAAATAATCAAATTTTTTTTGATGTAATTAAAACAACAATATATTAATCTTTAAATATCAACTTTTTTTCTTTTAAATTTTATGAAAAATTTAAAAATTTTTTTAATAATTCAAATATTTAAAATCTTTTAGTCATTATATTTTTTAAAATGTCTATAATAATAAAAATATTATTTTATACTTTTATTTTTATAAATATTTACTTATTTATTCGTTTATTCATATAATTTTATATATTTTTTCTAATCAAACAATTGTTTATATTAGTTGTAATTTTTAAATATTAATTAAAATATTTCATAAATATTATAATTATATAATAAATTATATAATGTTTTGTAATACAAATATTTGAATATCATAAATAAATATTTCAGATAAATTAAGTGTAATATTTTAATTAAATTATAATCAAAAAATAGTTATTTTAATCATATTTAATATAACTTTTTATTAGTATTTATATATTTATTATTTTTTTATAATATCAAATTTAAATTATTATATGAGAAGCTTGTGTAATTCAAGGATCGCTCATATATAGACCATGACATACCTTTAATATAGAAAATAATATAAAATATTAAAATAAATAATGCTTAAAAAAAATATCATTGAAGATTAGCAACAGGAAAAAATGAAGTTAAAAACATACATAAAAAACTCTTATAGAGAAGACAAAATCATTATGTCATCTCACAAATTTAGTACACTCATCAAAGCATAAAGAAAATAAATAAAAGTTAGGTGTATGACCAAAATTAAAGTTACAGTAATGTAAATAAAACATATAGTTGAACAATTATGACTAAGCTATAGCTATGTAAAAAACATACAACTAAGCAATTATGACTTTTTAAGTAGTTAATATTATCCCAATAATTAAAAAATATACATCCAAGTTAAAGAAACTGATTTCCATATAAGATTTATGTGAACTACACATTACATCACTCTTCATACCTCAGTGCACTGCAATACACTACACTTCACACCACATTGCACTGTTACACTAACACCATAATGCCCAAACTATTACACATTCACTCTTATTGTGCACACAACACAACACAACACTACACCATACACATTAATACAATGTTGACACCTTTGCCACTACCACACTATTAGACATTTCATACACTTTGCCTCACCACCACAAATACTATCACATTGTCAATTTCATTGCACAAACACTACGTCTACGGCACAACCATGCTGATAATCCATTAATATCTTGTCCTCCACACAAACACACACACTATCATTGTTCCACATCAACACTAACACTAAATCGACATCACTCTACAGTCACGTCAGCTATTTACCATGTAGATTAACTACATAAACTAAGTGCACACTTTGTATAGTAACACCATGTAAATGCAAACATACTTTTAAGATTTGCAAACCCTAGCTTATAAATTAAAGAAGAAAATATTATGATGGAAAAAAGAAAATAAAACACTAAATCATAACTCAAACAGCAAACCTAATTATAAAAAAAAAATGAGCAGCCCATAAATCGGGTGTTCCTATTATTAAAAAATATATATAATAAATGGAGGTCGTGGAAGTCATACCCAGTATACAAGATTCCCATTTTAATGAGAGATCTAAGAGTTTTTAATATATTGATAGTCTTACCCCCCAAAAATTTATAGAGACTATGTCTAAAAAGTCTCCAACCTGAGACATACTACCATTATCTATAGATATTTATCATTGTACAAATGCATTACCTCCAATATATATGTAACGCAAAAAAATTCCAAGTAATCAATTAGCTCAATATTATTTCACCCAACCTTTTTTAAGAATAAAATAATAAATAAACACTCATAAAATTATAACAGTGATATTCAAAAATGTTCAAATTATAAATAAATATTATTGATGAGTCATACGGTAAAGATTTGGGAGACAAATAAAATGAAAACTCAAAAATAATTAATAATTATATCGGAGAATCATTTTAATTATATTTAGATAGGTCTACTATAAAATCTATTTTTTATTTAGGTAAGTTACAAAAAAATATAAAAAAATAAAAATATTTATATATGGATTGGAATAGATTAGAACATGGATTAGTTTTAGTAGGTCCAAATGGCAAGGTAAAGTCCGAATAATGATCATGATGATAAATGAGAATTTACATTGTCAAATAATAAACTTAAAAGCAAACCTCTGGATTGGAATAAGATCTAAGATGTTGAAATATAAAGAAAATAGCGATTATCACTGCTACAATTGCAAAGCATCCTCCAACAATAATAGCTGGTTGATGAAAATCTCTAAAGGTAACTACGTGTGATGTGACATTGCTTAATAGTGCCATATTTTATGCATGTTCATTTCCATTCCTACTAAATTTGATCTCCATGCCTAAAAAATCTATCTTAGTTGAAAAAATTAAACATTCCAAGTGTTGCATGTTGAATAAAGTTGCAATAAGACTTCCAATATATCATGCCAAAAAAGAAAAATTCATTTGGATATTTGAAAAACAAAGTAAAAAGAAATAAATGAAAAACAAAAAAAAAATTATAGCTAAATTTACTGAAGTTGTATATGGCAATAAAGGAAACTAGAATAAAGACTTAGTTATCTCGATGATAGTTTTAGAATAATTTTTTGAAAAATAATTTTTTAAAAGATGATTTTTGTCCATTTATTGCCTAAAAAAATTCTAGTTGTTTAAGAAATTAAATTATTAAAATCCAACTCTTCTATCACAGATGAATATATAAAATTCAATATGAAAATATTAATGAATTTAGGAATATATATATATGAATATCCAAGAAATATGATTCAACAAAAAAGATAAAAGATTAATTAAAATAAAAATAAACAAAATAGATCCCATGTTATATTGATGGTGCATTTGCACTGATACTGCACTACACTAATTCCTTGTGGAAACAATCCCACATCCAAAAATATTGTTGCCAAAATATTGTTGCAACTATTTTTAACCACTCACATTTCATTCATTCCAAGTAGTCCAAAAATTTATATAAGGAAATATGTCCTAAACCCTTTTTATTAAATCTACCAATAGATAAAATTTACATGAGATAATATGTATCCTCAAAAAGAACAGATAAAAATCAATAATGTATTTGATTAGCTCAAATAAAGTGACTACAAGAAAAAACCTTGCAAACCAGGCTCAAATGACTACTTTAGACCGTATAATACATTTTACAATCTTCAAACCACACTTTATTGTACTACCCAAAACACTAGTAGTTGCTTCATATATACCTCCATCTCAAGTTTATAATACAAAAATATTTTTGTCAAGTTTAGTTTGTGTATAGTCTAACCGTGAGATATTGTAAAAAAATGAAAATACGTACCGAAGTAAACTTGATCACTGCAGAGTAAGTATCATGATATTTCATACCAAATATATGATTGTATCAAATCACTATAAATCTAATTTTAAGTTGATATGATTTTTCATCAAAACTTGCCTTCATAGTAAATAATAAAATGCATCCAATGACAGACTTTCTCGAAGATCATGATATCAGTTGACTTATCTCATTATAGTTAAGGATATACATCTCATCTATCATAGTCTGACACATTCTTAAATGAGATAATATCTCAGAAAAAGATCATGCTAGTATCATCAAGAGAAATAATAAAAGAAATAAAATAAAATAAGAGTGCAACGAACTATGTGAAATCGAGTATCGAGTACACTTCTTCTCTCCTTTTCATAGAGCAACCAAAAGGTCAAGGTAAGAGGAAATGCCTATAAAATTGTTTGGCTCCTCGATAGGATCGCCTCTTATCCTATCAAACTAGGCATGTTTCTCTCATCTAGTATATATTCTAAGTTATGAATGTTCAAGTGTCATAATTTCCAACATTATGAGTCTGTATTGGTGCAAACACTTATAATACTATGTAAACTAGATATGAAAAAAATCTTTCTACTCGAGAACTCTCACTTTCACTAGACTCAATATAATCTGAATTTGTTGGCAAGTATGCTGATTCTATGAGAATAATATCATGCTCAAACCCAACATGATCAAATATAGTGAATGAGTGACTATCTCTATCAACTAAAAGTCGATGCAGGGTTATAGATAAGAGACAAAGAGTGATGAATCCAAATGCAATATATATATATATATATATATATATATTCACACTCTTCCTAAGCATGTTAAAGAATAAATCATTATTAAACAATTAACATCTAAACTCATTAAAATTTTAACAATCTATGGTAAAAAATATACTCTCTTTGGGAACTAAAGTATCCAAGAAAGACATAACTCAAGGCCTTGGATACTAGTTTGTCTCATCCTAGAGAACAATCAAAAAAAAAGTTAAAATAAAAACTCTAGAAGACAACAATTTTGGAATACACTTTCTAAGTAAAAATATGAGTCATCTCAATTTGTTGTCTATTCTTCCTTTAGCCACCTTATTTTGTTGAAGGTATGATATTACAAAAAAGTCTAGTATATAATCTGATGATCTATATAATAAATATTAAATTGATATGACATAAATTAGAATATATAATTATTTTTAAATTTTTTTAATTTTATGGAATTGAGTTTTTATCAATTTATAAAAAATTTTAACAAAAGAAGATTTCTAATCTATCACTAAATAGATATATCCAAATATATCTTGAATAGTCAACAACAAATATGATCAGATACTTAAATCTCTCTTTAATCATATTTCTATTAGGTTTTCATATGTTTAAGTTAAAGATGTCAATCACGTCGTGTCATATCGACATAGCATCGTAGGAGGTAGGCTCGTCTATAGTTATTTGAGATGCAATATGCATCGAGATGCAATATGCATCGAGATGCAAAGTGAATTGAGGTGAAAGGCACACCGAGGTGCGAGTGACACCCAGGTGCAGGGTGCACCCAGGTGCAAGGCGTGCCCAGGCACAAGGCGTGCCCATACACAAGGTGCACCCAAGTCCAAGGTGCACCCAGGCACAAGGAGCGCCCTTGGGCAAGGCGCGCCCTTGGGCAAGGCGCACCCAGACACAAGGCGCACCCAGGCACAAGGCGCATCTTGGCGCAAAGCACACCGAGATGCAAGGCAAACCAAGGCAAAGAAAATAGAGGCACAAAACCCTTTTGGAGCATGGAAGCTTAAGGGGCAATTAAGGTGAAATTTTTTTTTTGACATACTCTACATAAAAATACATAAAATTTTTATATTTAACTAAAGAATTATTTATAATTTTTATCTATTAATAAAATAAAATCAAAAAAAATAAAATTAAACGTAAAAATATATATATTATTCGTACTTCTCATCATCAATATCATTAAGAATAATAAAATAAAATAATTGAATTTTAACAATCCAATAAATAAAGTTAAAATATTAAACTTCAAATATAGCATATCAATAATAAAAATAAAATATCATTAATTTTTTTTGTATAACAAAAATTTAAAATTTAAAAAGATATACAAAATAAATACTTATAGATCTGGCTCAAACTCTAAATCCATAAAATCATCATGACTATCATTTGTTTCATCATCACTCTTGAACTCTTACTTGTCTTAATCTTCATCTCCTGATAACTAGGTCATTTTACATGATGATATTAACTTTGATATTTATATTTTGCTTGAACTTGCTTTAATTTTTATATAAAACTTTAACTCCTCTAGTTCTTACAACAACACCACAAGTTAAATCATTACTCTCAAATTCTAAAATATCTTTTGTAACATCTTCATCTTCTTTTTTTTTCATCCATTATTTATTGTTATAATTTATATCTTCCAACAAATATAAAATCATTTAATATGATGCTCATTGAATCTTTTTATCAAGGCTCAATTGTACTTAATATGCATCAAATCATTCAAGCATTAATATTCCAACTTATTTCTCATCTTGTTATAAATCTAAAAAAATCATTATTATTAGATTATATATTATATTAAATAATATAATAAAGATATTAATTTTTCGTAATCTTTTTTATAATTTACATTCTCGAAGATATTTTAATTTATTTCACAATCAGATACACTATATATTAGGTTGAGATGCCACAATACAAATTTTTACAAACTATTAATATTAGATCCAAATATACTTTATTATTCAATTATAATTAATATAAATAAATTATCAGCTAATATTTCATATATTTTAATAAAAAATATATTAATTTAAATACAATAAATAACTAAATTAATAAACTAACCTAATAGTTAAGACTTCTATGTTCGTATGGAAAAATCATAATCAAAAAGGTATTGAGAATGCACGTTCAAGTCCAATTATGATATAATTGTATATTATTCACCTCTCTCTTTCATCAATCTCAACATACATTTACATACATCTTCAAAGATTTTTGAATCTAGATTTACTAATAATCCTTTTGTATCATAATAAAAATCTGTGAACAAAAATTTTTAGTTGAATATAAGGCTAATGAAGCTGAATCTCTCACCGCCTATTAATGATTTTCATGATTTCCTTATACTTCTTTTCATTCTCATTTAAGCTTTTGATAATTATTTTCTGTCATTGCATGAAAACATAAATGTAACTCAATGTATGCCTCTTTTCACCAACCACCAAGCAAAGAATATGCACAAGAGGGTCTGACACCTTCAAACAAAATATTACAGGATTCTAAAAATGAGGCATAAAAATTATATTTGTTCTCTTTTCCTCTTTTGCCAATTTATAACTTCCTCAAGTTATTTTTTTATTTATTAATACGAGATAAGGTGATGAAGCCATTACAAACCACATCTTTGTATGCCTCAACAACTAATTTTGCTCAATAAATCATCTAATCATAATAAGCAATCTCACTTTATTATAAATACACCCACATATAAATATAACTCACTTTATTCTCTTCTTGATATATGATAGTTTTTCAATATCTTTCAATAATAAGTCAAGACAATATGCAATACATAGTATCCATTACAAATATTGTCTTTTTTATTTCAACAATCCACCTATATAAGTTAAAGTTAAACATTAATATAGAAATAATATATAATGTGTAATAACCTAAATAAAATAATAAAAAAATCAAATAAATTTTAAATATTTACTATCACATAATTTGAAGTATTATCTATTATAACTTGATTAATATTATCTTTGTTAACTTCTTTCACCTAACTATCAAATAATTCAAATAATTTATCTCTCGTCTTGATCATAAAAAATTATCAATAGGTTTTATAAACATGAATACATGATTTTTCTTTATAAATTCACCATGAAATTCACCAACATTCTTTCTTTCCTATCAGTTCATTTATTTGATATCATTAAATATTCATTTTACTTCCATTATGTAAAATGATTCTTCTTCAAATTCATTATAAGAATTAATTCTTTTTTTAGACTAGTAACTCTCACATCATAAAAATTAAATCTCTTATATCTCAAATAATATTGCCCATTTTCCTTTCAAGCATTGGTTAATAACTAATATAGTTGACTATATTAAATGAATTACAGTAATATATAACTATCTACAAAATAAAATAGTAAATTCTTTGTAAGAATTAATTCTTTATTTAGACTAGTAACTCACACATCATGAAAGTTAGATCTCTTATATTTCAAATCATATTACCTGATTATCTCAAGCATTGGTTAAGAACTAATATAGTTCACTATATTAAATGAATTGCAACATCATATAATAATCTACAAAATAAAATATCGGCTCTTTCCTTAACCTCTTACTTGTAAGTATTATTGAGAGTGATGCAATGTGGGGCCAGTGCAAATGGCATGCTTGAGGCATGCTTGAGCTCAAGGCATGCCTGTGGCATGCATGGCCTTTGGGTGCTAACATAGCCCAAAGGCCCACTTTTCTCAACTAGATGTGTTGGGTAGGACATGGTCGAGTTGGCCACTACTTATGCCCCCTCACCCTAGTTGGTTAGCTAATTCCTGACTATTGGGTGCTAACACTGGCTGACTAGCAAAAAGCCACTGTCCAGTGGCCTATGGCCATATCCACTAGATTGTACTAGCTAGGACAACCCATCAACCAATGACTAGTGACCATTAGGTATCAAGCAAGGGGCCATGGGCACTAATTTTTTCATACAGAGTTTGTTTATAAAATTGAAATTTAATTTTTAAAAATTTAATTATTAAATATAAATTGTATTGCATTGTAAATGAAAATGAATAAAAATCTATTCAATAAAAAATACATCTTTTTCATGATTTTGATTTCATCATAATATCACAAATAATAATAAATTAAAAAACTAAATAAAAAGCACGACAATCAACAATAGTCAACAATGGTAACATGTGAGTCTTAAGGCATGTATGAGGCACACATGGGCGTTGGGTGCTAACACAGCCCAAAAGCCCACTTTTCTCAGCCGGGCATGTTGTGTAGGACAAGATCGGGTTGGCCACTACCTATGCCCCCTCACCCTGGTTGGTTGGTTGGCCGGTCCTTGGCTGTTGGGTGCTAACACTGGCTGACTAGCCGCCAGCCAATTCCCAGTGGCCTATGGTCACAACCACTTGATTGTACTAGCTAGTGTCTTAAGGCCTGCCTAAGGCACACATGGCTGTTGGGTGCTAACATGGCCCAAAGGCCCACTTTTCCCAACCAAACGTGTTGGGTAGGACAAGGTCAGGTTGGCCACAACCTATGCCACCCCACCTTGGTTGGTTGGCTGGTTCCTGGTACTAACACTAGCTGACTAGCAGCTAGCCAATCCCCAATGACCTATGGACACAGCCACTAAATTATACGAGCTAGGCCAACCCATCAACTAGTGCCTAGTGGCAATTGGGCATTAGGCTAGTGGTCATAGACACTAACTTTGTCATATAGAGTTTTTTAAAAAATATTTTTTTATTTTTAACAATTTAAATATTAAAAATAAACTATATTATATTGTTAATGAAAATGAATAAGAGTCAACTCAAAAAATATATATCTATTTCATGATATTGATTTTGATCTTATCACAATATCACAGATAATAATAAATTAGAAAATTAAGTAAAAAACACAATAATCAACAGTAGTCAACAATAATAACATGTGTGTCTTGTAATATCCAAAATAAGTTTGTATGGTTCGAATTGTCACTTCATAAGTTTTTTGTCAAAACCTCGATACCCTCCATGTCATATGAGTCATCATCCACTAGCAAAGTTTTTTTACTTGATCCTAAAGACTAATTAATGAATCATCGCAGTCTTTTAAGCATGAGAATATTTTAATGATATATGGTAACAATATCAATCTCTTATCTGAAATAATATAAATATTCACAAAAAATAAAGTTAATAATATGAAAGATACAAAAAGATTAGTAAATCACGTATAATCTTAGATAATATGAGATAGATGAATTTGTATGATTTTTAGTAATTTTATGAAGAAAGGAGAAAGATAATGCATCTCTTCGGGTTTAATTTTTGTGGCGGGAGGGGGATGACATTTAAAGTGATTGCCTCTCATCAGGAGTGCTTGAAGTAATTCATGCCTTTTTGTCTTTCACAAATGGGCATGCCTCCCCCCAAGCGAGGCACTATGGCAAGGGCATTGTGGTGCCTGCACTTATTGAGTGCCTAAGGCATTCCTGCTCTTAAGGCATGACTAAGGAGTGCCTGGCTGTTAGGTGCTAACATGGCCCAGAGGCCCATTTTTCTCAGCTTGGTGTGTTGGGTTGGCCACTACCTGTGCTCCCTCACTCTAGCTAGTTGTCTGGCTCCTAGCTACTGGATGCTAACACTAGCTTATTGGTAGCTAGCTGGTGCCCAATGGCCTGTGGCCACTTCCACTAAATTGTACTGGCCAGGCTAACCCGTCTGCCAATGCCTAGCAGCCACTAGGCATCATGCGGGAAGCCGTAGGCATTAACTTTGTCAAATAATGTTAGTTTTTAAAATAGGATTTTAATTTTTGAAATAAAAATAAATAAAAATAATAACTCAATAAAAAATTTATTTATTTCATGTTTTTGATTTCATCATGATATCACAAATAATAATAAATTAGAAAACTAAGTAAAAATCATGACAATCAATAGTAATTAGCAATAATAACATGTCAGTCTTCTAATATCCACAATAAATTTGTATGGTTCATATCGTCACATCTCAAACTTATAGTCAAACCTCGATATCATTGATGTTGTGTGAGTCATCATTCACTAGCAATTATTTTACTTAATCCTAAAAACTTATTTATGGATCCTCTCAGTCTTTTAAGCATAAGAATACTTTTATCATATATGGTCACAATATCAATCTCTTATCTAAAATAATATTCATAATCTCAGAATAAATAGGATCCAATATTATGTTAGATATCAGATGAGTTAGTTGATCACATATAATCTTAGATAATATGAGATTGATGGATTTATATTATTTTCAATAATTTAATATATCTAAATTCTTAATATAATCATATGATAAAATAGAGCAATAAGTAATATCTAAGTACCGAGATAGCTTTCTCTTATTCGACGAACCATCACATCATTTACCTCTAGCTAACAGAATTAAAAAATTATTGTATTCAATTAATTTGTTCATATCTATTCTCGAAAACTAACTAAAAGACTCACTAAAACTATAATACTTAGTGTCATGATATTTAAACATACTATCTAATCGTTCATGAATCCTATAATATGTTTATTCTATTTTATTCATGCATGTGAATAAATATTATAATATGTTTTATAGCTCTTCCATCTTAACATTATTATCCAAAGATGCAATCAAATAATAAAAAGTAAACATTCATAATGTATATCTTCTATATTTGTTAAATGTATACCTAATATTACATATACACTTAAATACAATACATATAGTAAGAGTGTACATAAGTTAAGACATATTTATCATATCATAAAAATCTTTAAGAATTTCAAAAATTAAGTTTGCTTAATATGAATTTTATCAAGTCTTTCCTTCCAAACTCATTGTCATAAATGAAGTCAATAAACCTTAAGTTGATACAACTTCAAAATTTCACCGGTCAATTAAGTTTGTCTGAGATCTAATGCACCATATTTTTTAGTGTATTAATTGGCATATCTTTTATAGTTGTCAATGCCACCAACAACCCCTCCTGCATACATATATCTTTCATAATATATATATATATATATTATATCGAATCTTATTCGATATCTCTAAAATCTTATTTTAAATTATGTTAAAATGTGTGATACTACTGAAGTTTGCTTATTTTTAAGTTTTTTAGTCACATGACTTAGTGTCATAAAAGAAAACTTAGTTTCGACATCAAACATTTCTATCAAGTTACAACTATTATCTATATATAAGTCTAATTCATTTTAATAATATTTATTATTTGTTATTTTTTAATTTAAGAGACTAAAGCATGAGAAGAAGAATAGTATTTTTCTAATCCTTTACTTTTTTTGTTAATTTATTTATTTATATAAAAATTTTTAAATACAATATATGCAATGTAATATGTATCTTTATTTTATGTGGGCATCATGTATTTTTTTACCTCTACATCAGATTCTCATGCTTCGAAGTCATAGCTCATCATAAAAATAACTCTGACATTCCAATAAATTAAAATTATAATTAAAAAAAATTATGGGCACAAACAGGATACTATGATGCTTTTATAATTTAAAAGAAGAGCCAGAAGAAGAGGGGAGAGAAGACATAATTAGAAATAAATTATGAAAAATAAAATATATCAAAATATTATTTATAGATAAAATAACATTATATCTTAAATAATATTTTATCCATTTATCAACCATATATCGAATTTTGCCCATTAAACCATTGGATTCGGATGTAATCCAATAGATAAAATAATTAGAATTTTTTTTTTATTTTGGCCAACAGCACAGCAACAAGTGTTTTCCAATCAACAAATAGCAACCATTTTAAAATGAATGCTTTTTACAGATGTGGTCATGCCACATTTCATGTCAATGTACCTGCCTCATGGGCCATACCTGATATGACATGAGGCTCGTGTGTGCCCACAAAAGTAGTGCCATAGGCTAGCACGAGTGAGGCCTAGACATTATTTAAACCATGCCATGTCAAACCTGATATGTCTAAATTGTGTCATTTCATGGGTCGTGCTCAAGCTACCCAGCACACTTGACACCCCTAATTTTATTATATAAGATTGCATAAGTACCTAATCAAATCAAACTAGCATATATGATGCAAAATATTAGTAAGCTTTTGTAGCTGATATGTCTCATATTATTTAATCAAAATATCCTTAAGAAAATAATATAGTATTCTCAAGTTAACTAGTAATAAATACTCTAGCTGGGAATGCATAAGTAATAAATTCAAAATACTAATATATATAAAGAGAGATCTTATTGTTAAAGAAAGAATATATAATTCAACCTACTTAATCTCCAATTGAATCTTCCTCAGAGTCTGCCAATTATTCAAATAAATAATAATAGAAATAAAAATAAAGCTATAATTTAATTATCTAAAAAGATAACTCACATAAAATAAACTATTAGGACAATCAAAAATAAATATGATACAAAGAAGTAATAAAGATTAAAGCTGAATAATAGCATAATCAAGAAACATTTAAATATTTTTCAATTGGTAATAATAATATTTTCAAAATAAGAAAAGAATATAAAAAAATATATATTTACCAATGATATAAATATATACTCTTGTGCTGATAATCAATAAATATGAAATGAGAGTAGAAATAAAATAATAATTGATACTTATAAGAAAAGAATAATTTATTATTATCTTAGAGAAAAATTTTGTATACTCATTCTTAGTATGTGTTGTGATGAATTGACTCTATGAAGACCCCTAGATAGCTCTGACTAAAAGTCTATCTCTCTCACTACAACATAATACTATCGATCTATTCTCTAAAAATAATATATAATAATTATTTTTAATATGCCTAATCCTCCAATAATGAATTCACTGAACAACGACTTTCTTCTATTTACCTCTACTGTGATAATCCATACAATATAACAAAATTGTGATTTCTCAAAAAAATACAAAAGTAACTATACTTAATTATTTTCTCCTTTTTTTATAGAACTACAAAAATACTAATTAGGATTTCTACACAAAATTACCATCTTCCATTACCACTCACCACCATATGTTGTTGTGCACCGTTAGGGTTTTTTGATAAAAAATCCATTGCACTTTGCATGCCTCCACTACCACGTGTCTAGCATTGTGTGCCCCTTGTTGTACATTGTACACACCTCTTGTCGCACACTGTGTGTGCCTGCTGCCCTTATGCGAGCACTTGTTGCCTTTACTGTGTTTATTTTTTTTGTTAGAGGTAACTGTAATTGCCCTTCTATAATTTGTAATCCCTAAATCACATATATATCTGCCTTTAATATCATATTGACAATTAAAATGTAGAAAGAAAAAATTAAACATTCAATATCAAATATGTCATGCATATCATTGGGTTGGGTGATCCCATCAAATAACATGAAATAAAAGAAAAAAAAAGGTAATTAAAATCACAACAGAACTCAACCCCCAGTTAATCATCCATTTAACTCCAAAAGAAAAATTAAACATCTAAGGTGAAGATTTTGTTGATTATCTGAACTTCAACTATATCAAATTGACTGTCTGTCATATAACACTTGGGGCACCAATCTGTAGCGAAAATTCACTTTGTTATCGAATAATAGGAGTAAAACTAGAATGAGTCAAGATGTTCAAATTAGTTTTCAGAGTAAACTAGTGTGAGTCAGGATGTTCAAATTAGTTTACACACTGCTTTACTTTAGCCATATATGACAATGTTCAGGTGAGCTTTGCACCCAACATTACTTCAGCCAACTTCCATGTTCGGGTTCAGGTGAGATTTTCACCCAACATGACTACGCAATGTTGGGGTTCAGGTGAGTTTAAACCTAGCTTTGAAAATATAAAAAGAAATGCGACATTACTTTTTTATACCCAACTTGAAAATAATTAAAAAGAAAAAATGCATGTCTTTAGATATTTAAAAACATTAAACCAAATAAAAAATATATTAACATATTAATGCATTTAAAATGTCAAACTTGAAAATACCCCAGCCTGTACCGTAATTTTCAAATTCAATTATATATTTAGATTAAATATATAAGCCTGTACAATAATTTTAAATTTCAAAAATATAGTCAGATTATATGTGTGTGTGTGTATATATATATATATATAAGTTAATGTACAAAAGTTTTCTAAAACATCCACACACACACACTTATATTTATATAATTATATCCATGAATATTTTTGAAAACTTATATATATAAATCTACATATATAAATATTATCGAAAACTCATATAAATATATAAATAAATAAATAAATATATATATATATATATATATATATATATATATATATATATATATATATGTTATTTTGGAAAGGTATGTCATGGTCTATATATGAAAGTATAACTAACCCAAATAGCTAAAAAAATTACTAGCTAAATGCATATATTTTGAAAAAAAAATATTTAAAGAATTATCGATTCTAATTGTATATAAACTAATATAAAAATAAATTTAGATAATTATGTAGTGACGGATTTAAATTAGCTGGAGAAAACCCGTCGCTAATAATTATCTAGGAAAATTCCGTCGCTAAATTCTCCGTTTTTCTTTGGGCAGAAATTATGAAAATTTAGTGGCAGATTATGTCTGGATATAATTAGCTAGAAAAAATTCGTTACTAATAATTAGCTAGGGAAATTCCATCGCTAAATCCATCGCAAAATTAATGATTTTAATTTTAGTGAAATTCCATCGCTAAATCTGTCACTAATTTATAGATTTTCTTAGTTAGAGATATTTGCTTGCTAAATCCGTTGTTAAAATATGGATTTTATTAGTTAGTGAAAATTCATTACTAAATCTATCGCTAAATCAAGGATTTTATTAGTAAAGTAAAATCCATCACTAAATCAATGATTTTATTAGCAAAGAAAAATTCGTCACTAAATCCGTCGCTAAATCAAGGAATTTATTAGCAAGGGAAAATACGTCGCTAAATCCGTAGCTAAATCCGTCGCTAAATCAAGAATTTTATTAGCAAGGGAAGATCCATCGCTAAATCCATCACTAAATCATTGATTTTATTAGCAAGGGAAAATCCATCATAATTCCGTCGCTAAATCATGAATTTTATTAAAAAGTATAAATCCATCGCTAAATCCATTGCTAAATCATGGATTATATTAGCGAGAGAAAATCCATCGATAAATCCGTTGCTAAAAATTAGCTAGGGAAAGTCCGTCACTATTTTAATGCTTTTATTAGCAAAGGATATTTTGTCGCAATATCCGTCGCTAAATTCCCCATTTTTTTGAGTAGAAGTTATGAAAATTTTTCGATGCTAAATCCGTTGCTAAAATCCCCGCTTTTTTTGAGCCGATTTTATGAAAATTTTCTGTCGCTAATCTGTTGCTAAATCCCCCGCTTTTTTGAGCAAAATTTTCAAAAAAATTTCTCTCCCTAATCCGTTGTTATTTTTTTCCCAAAAAAAGATCATAAATTCCTTACTATTCCCTAGCTAATCCTTTATAAATTAGCTATGGATTGATCCATAGCTAAAAATTCCCTAGCTAAATTGATATTTTCTTGTAGTGAAATAGTTGAGATATTTAATTAATAAAATGATGATATGTCATAATATTGTTAATTCATAACAAATATGTGATAGCCATAGATAGAAATCTAGATTGCTACTTTCTAGAAGATAATAGTGATTTAGTGGGAAAATTTTATGATGAACATCATGTTTGACTAATTGTATGGTGATTAACCTCTGATAAATAAACAAACATAAGTTGCCACTTTGAGAGATAGCCAAATGTTAAAAGTCCTGCATTGATTAAAAGCTAGGATGATCTTGAGGGTGATCAATAACTATATGTTTAACTATATATGTATAATTATTTATAAATATTTGTATAATTATATAAATCTCTTTATAACTATATTTTATTATATTTGTAACTATGTAAACTAATTTTATAACTATATCCACAACTATATATAACTATTTTTTTAACTTAATTATAATTTATAACTATATGTATAATTCTATATAACTATATTTCTAACAAAATATACTATATGTTTAATAATATATAACAATATTTAATTGTATTTTACTATATAAATATTTGTATAACTATGTAATACTCTATATAATTAAATATAACTATATTTGTATCTATGTATATAGATATGTATTCTTATAATTAATCTATTTATTTGTTTATAACCTTTTATACATTTTTATATAACTACTAATAATTACTTGTATGAATATATCTATATATAACTATATGTTTAACTATATATAACTCTATTTTTAACTATATATACTATAGGTATAAGAACATATAACTATAAATAATTGTCTTTGACTATATGTATAACTATAAAAACATTATACATAAATATATTAAAATTTATAAATAAACAACATATATTTACTAAATATTTTTATATATTAGTATAAAAAAATGTATTTTAGTATATATATACCTATACATAACTATATGTATAAATATAAGATATTATAAAAATATATATATATACCTACATGTATAAATATAAGTTAAACTATATGTGTATATATATGTATAACTACATGTAACTATATTTATAATTACATGTATAACAACATACAACATTATGTTTAATTATGTGTATAACTATATATAAATATTTGTAAAACTAAATAAAACTTTATATAATTAAATATGACTATATTTTTAACTATTTATACATATATGTAATCTATATATTTGTTTATAACTTTGTATATATTTATGTAAAACTAAATAAAACTACTCATATGAATATATATATATATAACTAAATGTTTAATGATATATAATTTTTTATAACTATATATATTATATGTATAATAACAATTAGCTATAAATAATTCTATCTTACTATATGTATACCTATAAAAAATTTATACATAACTATATTTTAAAATATATTTAACAACATATATTTAATATACATTTTTATATATTAGTATAAAAAATGTATTTTAGTATATATATACCTATACATAACTATATGTATAAATATATGAAATTATATAAAAATATATATATATACATACGTGTATAAATATAAGTTTAACTATACGTGTAACTATATGTATAACCACATGTAACTATATTTATAATTTTATATATAAAAACATACAACATAAAGTTTAACTATATGTGTATAACTATATATAAATATTTGTATAACTATAAAAAACTCTATATAAATAAATATAACTTTATTTTTAATTATGCATACATATATGTATAAATGTATGTAAATCTATATAATTATTTAAAACTATACATTTATGTATAACTACTTATAACTACTTGTATGCATGTATCTATATATAACTATATGTTTAACTATATATAATTATTTATGACTACATATACTATGTGTATACTAACACATAATTATTAATGGGATAATTCTAATTTGTTGCACTAACTTGATTAAATGGCAAAAGATATATAATCAACAATATGTAAGCACATAGCATGAGAGTGTCCGTTGGTCAGGCTCATATATGGTATACTACAATTAAGGTACACTTACCTAATCCCAGCCCTTAGGCCTCAGACTCATATATGAACTTGTGTATGACAAAAGATGTAATATCTAATAGTTTTGTATAGAATAAAATTTGTTTTTCTTTTATGTAATTCCTCATTCTAACACTACATTCTCTATGAGTCTTTCTCTCCTTCTCTAATTCTTTCTTTGTCACTCTCTTCCTCTTTTTCTTTCTATGTAACACACTCTCTCTCTTGTTTTTTTCTTTCTCACTCTCCTTTCTTACTTGTTATCTCTCTCTCTCTTTCTCCCTCCCTCCCTCCCTCTAGCTCTCTCTCTCTATTTCCATCTCTCTCTCTATCTCTCTCTCCCTCCCACTCTCTCCCTCTCCCTCTCTCTCCCTTTCACCTTTTCTCTCCCCCTCTCTCTCCCTTTCACCATTTCCCTCCCCCTCTCTCTCCCTTTCACCATTTCCCTCCCCCTCTCTCTCCCTTTCACCATTTCTCTCCCCCTCTTTCTAACCCCTTTCTTTCTCTCTCTCTCGCTCTCCCTCTCCCCTTTCTCTCTCTCTCTCTCTCCCCATCTCTCCATTTCTCTGTCCCTCTCTCTCTCCCCACCTTCTCTCTCCCTCTCTCTCCCTCTCCCTCTCCCCCTTCAAACTTTAAATGTCTTTCATTTTTGCTTTCCTTTCTTGTACATTATCATATTTTGTGCCCTTTATCTAGTAATACCATTATATCTATTAATCTTTATCATGCTAAAATTACTTTATCTATTCATGTAAATTCTGCAAATGCAATGCCTTGATATTGATGTTATTTAATTTTTAAATATTCATCAGTAAGTAATTTTATTTAATTATTAGTATATTTTGAAGTAATAGAATGTTTAATTCAAAATAATATTTGAGCATTGTTTTTTGTAAATATAACAGGGCAAAATGAGTTCATATCATAAGTGGATATACTAAAGGTTTATTAATAGAATTTTGAATAAAGATTTTTTGAGTGGCTTTAAACTTTCATCAATTTTGCATGTAGTCAATCAAGATGGATGGATGGAGAAAAAATTAAGTGTCCATGTAATCATCGCAATTGTCAGAATATCCCTTTTCGTGATGTAAACATTATAAGATACCATTTGGGTAAATATGGCTTTGTGCCAAATTATTTTGATTGGATTTATAATGGGGAAAGTACAATGGCTCAGAACATTGACCAAAATGAGGGTATTGAATCGTTTGCTTGTGGTGAAAAACCATCAAACACATACCATAGAATGATCACGGAAGCTACTGGTGCTGACTTCAATAAGGATTACATGGATGAACCACCTAAGCCTGAAGCTCATAAATTTTATGAAATGCTTAAAGCTGAAGATAAAGAGTTGTAGCCTAGTTGTAAAACATATTTGCAAATGTTAATTGTGGCTCGACTTATGAGCATTAAGTCAGAAAATCATATGTTTGAAAAATTATTTGATCAAGTGTCAAAACTGATGAAGGAGATAGTCCCAGATAATAATTTGATCACTAATAACTTTTACAACACTAAGAAGTTACTACGAGGAATGGGTCTACTAGTGGAAAAAATTGATTATTATTTCAATGGATGTATTTTATATTGCGGTGGTGATAGTGATTTATTAGCTGTAAGTTTTGTTATCATCCTTGATTTAAGAAGGCATCTCGTGTTGTAGATACGCAACACAAATTGAAAGTTGCATTTAAAAAGATGTATAATTGATATTAATTCCTCGATTACTCATACTATATGCATCAAATCATATAGCAATGATATGAGGTGACATTCTGAGTATGAGTTTGAAGAAGGGGTAATGCGTCATCCATCATATTCACATGCTTGGAATCATTTTAATTATATACATCAAGATTTTGGAGCTGAAAGTCGAAATGTGAGATTGGGTCTCTTCATAGATGGATTTCAACCATTTGAGCAATCTGGACAATAGTATTCAACATGACCAATGATAGTAGCACATTATAACTTGCCTCTGTGGATGTTTATGAAGGAGTAATATATGTTTTTGTCAAAAGTGGTTCCAGGGCCAAAAAAACCAAAAGATATGCTGGATATTTTCTTACAGCCTCTTATAGTAGAGTTAAATCATTTGTGGGATGTTGGTGTGAATACATTTGATATCTTAAAGAAGCAAAATTTATTTATGTAGGCGGCCCTTATGTGGACAGTAATTGATATTTTTGCATATTCAATGTTGTCTGGCTGGAGTATTGCAGGATGATTCGCATGCACACATTGCATAAAGAATTATGATGCATTTACCCTCAAATTTAGTGGTAAATAGTCATGGTTTGATAACCATCGTAAGTTTCTACATACGAATCATCCATTTCAAAGAAATAGAACTGCATTTCAAAAAAATAAAACTGTTATGACAGTTGCACCAGCAGTTCATTCAGAAGATGATTATGACAGAGATTTAGAGTTTAGGTTTGAAGAAGGTAACTAAAAAGGATGCTACTGGAAGTAATGGACCAATAGGCAAAATATTTGGCTGTAGTAAACGTAGTATATTTTGGGACTTTCCCAATTGGAATTCCTATATAATTCATCATAACTAAGATGTAATGCATATTGAAAAAAATGTGTTTGATAATATTTTCAACACTGTCCTTAATGTAGATGGAAAAATAAAAGATACTTTAAAATCAAAACAAGAGCTGAATGATTAATGTCGGCGTCCTGAATTTAAACTGAATGAAGCAACAAAAAAATTCCCTAAAGCTCGTTACACACTTGATAAGAAGGTAAGATATATATTGTGTGAATGGGTTAAAAATTTGAATTTCTCTGATGGATATGTGTTAAATATGGGTAAATGCACAGATATACAAATTTGAATGAAAATTCATTATGATCATGTATTTATATAGATATTAATACCTATTGCATTCTGTGAATTACATTCCCTAAGTGTTTGGAAGGTCCTTATAAAACTTATTTTGTTTTTTAAACAGCTAACTACAACAATAATCAAAATAGATAACATTGTGAGGTTGGAGAATGACATTCCACTTATTATTTGTAAGCTTGAGCAGATATTCCCATCGAGTTTTTTTTGACTCAATGGAGCATTTGCCGGCCCATTAGGCATATGAAGCAAGGATAGCAGGGCCAGTGCAATATAAGTAGATGTATCCTGAAGATAGGTAAATACATATAATTTTCTTTGTTTTATTATTTCATATATAAAGTAATATTATAATTTAATATAATTGAAACCTAACATTGTGGTTGTAGGTATCTTCGTAAGTTGAAATTGAATGTTAGAAACAAGACAAAAGGTGAAATTCAATTTGTAATGCATATTTAGTAGAAGAAGCATCATCATTTTGTTCTTATTATTATGAGGATCATGTTAATAAAAATAATAGAAATGTGTCTCGGAATGATGAAGGTCATGTGATGGTAGAAGATGATTCTGTGGACAAACTATCTATCTTCAAGCACCCTGGAAGAACATTTGGAAGAGCAATAAAAAGATGTATGATAGATGAAAAGTACAAAGCAACCTAGAACTATGTTTTACTTAATTGTGAGGAGGTTGCACCACATATTGAGTATTTATTCCCAAAATGGTTGCAAGTTTAATCATATTTTAATTTTATCTTTAATAGGAATTATTAAAAATGGACGTAGATTTTTCTCTCTCTTTTTATATTTGTGCATTATTTATGGTTAGCAATTAAAATATAGGCAACTAGCAATTTCTAGCAATTATGTCGATTAGATGCTTGAAATTGAATTTGCGAATTGGTTCAAAAATTATGTGAGAATTATTAAGTTTTAAATTTTTGAATTATTTAATTTATTAGTATCTTTTATTTGTTAATATCATTTTTTAAATTTATATCACAGGAAATTGAACCTTCAAATGGGGATTCAAATATTTTTATTCAGAATCTAAGTAAAAGCCCGTTTAGATATGTGACAACCTATCTTTGGTATTTTATCAATGGATATAAATTTAACACAATCGAGCATGGTTCTTCTAAAATAACAATGAATATTGGTGTATGCATAAAGGCTCAGGTTATAGTGTAGATGGTATTAATTATCATGGTCAACTCAAACAAGTTATGAGTTAGAGTATCTTGGACTCGAAAATAATAGGATTAAATTATTAAAGTGCGAGTTGTTAAATCCTACATGAAATGTGAGAACAAAGATTCATTAGGATTATAAGTTATTAGATGTTAACCATAAATGAAGATATAATTGATATGAGCCATTTATTATGGTAGTTCAAGCAATTTAAGTATATTATTATACATATCCGAGTTTATCTCGTGATAAGAGTGATTGGTGCCTGATTTGCAAAATCAAAACTCGATCAAATTTTGAAGTACCAACATCACAACAAAGAAGTGCAAACTTAGATATTGCACCGATATTGCAGGAAGATGCCATATATAATATTTAGCCTGTGCATATAGATGAAGATTAAGAAAATTTATCTTACTCAAATAGTGGCCTAATAGAAATTGAAGATGATCAAATTCTATCTGAAGATGAGTTTAAACTTCTATCGAATCAGAGAAAATATCAGAAGATCCATTGGAAAATGATGCCGATAATTAAACTATTATAATTGTATTATAATATTAAACAATCAAAGTGTTTCTAAATTTTGTTGAAATCTATCAGTATGTTTTATTCTAAAAAGCATGCTTGTTCATCATATTTGTATTATTTGTTATATGTTTTATTTTGTACAGCAGATGGCGCATAAAAGACGTGGCCATGGTGGAATTGGACGTGGATGCAAAAATGAACCAAATTCATCTATTATGTTACATCATATTGTAGAATCAGTACAATCTCATTTCCACCATATCCAGACTTCATATCACAATCACCATCTCCATTTCTATCAGCATCACCATCATTGAGACCTCTACTATCGCCTTTATCAGATATATGCCCACCACCCATTATGCTTCATGCACACACTTTTGATTCATCTCTATCTCCTACACCACATTTTAGACCGATAGTTTCCCCATTTACAAAACCAATGACATCATCAAATGCTGTGTCTTTTTCTACATTCAGTCTAAGTTAGTAATTGAGATTATGGATGGGAGGTAAACAAATGTAAATATGACTTGAAAAAAAAATCTGATGTTACTGTCAGAGGCGTTTTTTTAAATATATAGTTATGATTTGCTTGTTTTCAATGTTATTTATTTATTTGTTTAATTTTATTCCATCTCACAAGTGCTTGACTATAATTATAAAGTCTTTCAAGAAAATGGATGATTCTAATGTATTCTCTTGAAAGAAAGTTTCTGAATCAACAAAAGAGTCTTATTTTACTGACAGGTAAAAAATAACAAAACAAAAGCATTGAAAAATAATTATCTAATTACTTAACTATTATGTTGGTTATTATTCAAGTAGTAAATAATTATGTTCTTGTTAATATAAATTCTTTTGTGATTTTTTAATATAAAGAATAAGTACACATGGGCACTCAAATTTTATGTAATGATAAAGTCATTATGGGAGATCAAAGCTAATCAACGGTATTTTGATTTTGTCCATAAATTGAATAATATGAAAGAAAGACATGATTTTATATCCGTTGATGACTGGCCCCAGTGGCTTAAGTATTGGGAGGAGCCAGATGTGAAAAAAAAAATCAGATATTGCCAGCAAAAATCGACAAAGTGAGGTAGCTAGACTAGGTAGAAGAAACTATCGACACACAGGATGGTTGAAGTCGAGCATTGAGCACGTTCAAGATTTTGTACAATTTTAAAATTATAAACATTTATATATTTAGTGGTTGTCCTAATACTCTAATAAATCAAATATATGCAATGTTTTATTAATTTTGTTAAAATTTTTGATCATTTGTTATTTTATGACTTAATAAATATATATTTTAGGCTGGATAATATGGTTGGGATCACAATTTTATGAGATTTTTAAGAAGATGCATGTGAAGAAAGTGGATGGTCAGTTTGTTGACAATAAGACTCAGATGATTGTTATAAGAATCTATTATATTTATAAAATTTTATAATAATACAATACATTTTGAAAGTTATTTGGAATGCAAAATAATTATTTTATTTTTTGTATATTTATAATAGTATTTTTCATTATTTTATCTCAGGAACTTTTGGAGGAACGTGTGACAACTACTTCTCAACAAGTTAAGGGTTCTATGGATCTTAAACCAATTGACTATGATCCTAATTATTTGGAGACCATAAGAAGCAGCGAGTGTATGAAATTGGCTCGAAGGGAGTGGCATTTTGTTGTAGGAGTTGTGCTTCTAATTCATCTATCTCAACAATAGTGGATGAGGCGGTCGAACAAGCAATGGAAACAAATGAATGTATTGTAGTTATGGAGACCAAAATGAAAAAGAAGGATGAGCAGATATCTCATTTGAAGGAAGAAATATATAAAATTAAAGAACACAAAGATGAGCAGTATACTAATTTGAAGGAAGACATACAAGAAATGAAAGAAGAAAAGGAGGAGCTGAATACTTATTTTGATGGAAGAAATGCAAGGAATTAAAGAAATGAATGATGAGATGGAAGAAATTAAGAATGTAATGCAATAGCTGATGTCCTATGTGGAGTCACAATTAGCGGCATTGACGCAACATATAGCATTATGAGATCCAGCTATCAAACCTCACAGGAAAAGCTAGCAGAAAATTCCCTACTAATTATGAGGATAATTTCGTATGAGAATTATTTCTGAACTGTTATTGATTTTTGTCTATGTGTAGCAAAACTTGTTGTGATTTTTTTCTAGGCTTCAATTTTTTTTATTCTGATTTTGTTCTTTGCTTTGCTGATTAACCTAATAATGAATCTTTATAGGACACATGATGTGAGATGCATGAAAAAATTATGATTCAAAGCATTCAGACATTGCCACGGTGATTCCATTGCATGGGTTCCGTATTTATAGATTTCAGCTTGATCAAAAGGAGGCCTAGCTTTTATTATCTTCATTATTCCTAAAACATTTTATTTTTCCACTCTCTTTCTCTATAAACATCATTGCTGGACATCTTTTAGATTTTTGTTAAAGTTATATGACTATCAATTTTAATTTGTGTTTGTTCATGTCTATAATAACTTTTTTTATATATCTGTGAATAAGTTTGTTGTCCTAAATTTTTTGGGTAGAGTTTTAGCCTATTATAGGTATGTAAAAGGCTTGGCTATTCCTTCATGGTGCTGGGAATTTCACCTTAGCTTATTAAGCTATGAGATGCAACAAAAAATTAATTCCACACAAACGTAGGTTTGTTTTTGACACTCTTATTTTGTGCAGATCTACGTCATCGTAGTTTAGATCTACAACTGCTTGTTATTGGTTATTGGTTTGTAAATGTAGTATGTTATGTGCCATGTGCAAGTGTAATAATGTTCTCAATCTGCGTGAAGTACCAAAGGAAAAAGAACTAGAAATGCTAACCATGCTTGAGAGACCTATATGTGTGTTTTAAAGTCGTATATTATTTTATTCTATTGTCTTTGATGATATGTCTATTTGCATGAAAGTACAAGTATGTGTATCATCTAAGGCTATGTGATTATACATACGTACATATAATACTGTAGTATATACATACATATACTTGGTATAAATTTAATATATACTGAGTATATATCTACATATATTGAGTATATAAGTATGCATATACCGAGTATATATGTTCATATATACTGAGTATATTTGTACATATATACTCAGTATATCCATAAATATATACTACAGTATATACGTATGTATATATTTGGTATGTAAGTATGTTTATCCTGTAGTATATACGTAAGTATATACTCAGTATTTACCTAAGTATATACTCAGTATATACGTAAGTATATACTCAATATATACATACTTTTATTCTATAGTATATACGTACATATAAATCGAGTATATATATAATTGGGTACATATATTTATTTGTAGAGATGTATATATTGTCATACATACACACCCATCTACACACAGACACACTTTTGAATATATAATTGCTAGGGCAGGTCTGATCATCATTGTGCATTACTTACTGATGCAGGTAATAAAAGCCATGAATTATAGACTTTCCCTAAAGCTCTGGGATTAAGATATTTCAAGTCAAGTCTAGCAAGGCAGATAGAGGTTGGTCTTAAAAATCTTGGTAATTATGTTGATATGCAATTATCACATAGTAAAAAGTGAACGTATGGGTAAATAAGTTTTTTTACTCTAGGTTCTACAATGATTTGTTCTAATTATACTAGGTCTTAAGATGATGATGATGATGATACCCATGTAGATGGTGTTATTCGCACATATAATAATGTAGTATATTATGTACATATATAATGAGTATATATGTATTCAGGATATATGTACACATAATACTGCAGTTTATATGTACATAACTTTTTAATACTGTAGTAATATATGTACGAGTGAAATGCAAGTATATATGTACATATATACTACAATATTATATATTTATCAAAACATAACTTTTTATTTATTTATTTTGAATTGAGTGAGTGGTTTAAATTTCTTATTGATATGGTACAGTATAGTTCCCCATACGAAGCTTGTATAAGTGAAGAGATTTTTCACTAGACATGATGCACCGTGATTCGGACAGCTTTGTCACATTAGAAAGATTGTGATCAGAGGAGCAGAGGGAAAAAAAGCAACGTCAATGCCTGGATAGATTATAATTTATGCACTGTTGGTAGATACATTAATGAATAAGATGTAATAAAATTTTGTTATTTTTTTATTTTAATTATGTACAATATTGTATTAGAATAAATTATTAAATAATTTTATTGTTTTTTAATTATAAAGTATCATTTTTAGTTTCTATTTTAATTAAATTTTTTTTAAAAAAATTAAATTTTAAAAATAGCTAGGGATGTTTCCATAGCTAATTTAGCTAGGGATATCTTTATTATAGCAAATGATTTTTTCCATCGAATTTATTCTGTGAGGGACTATTTCCATCGCTAATATTTAGTGATGAGCACTTTAGATTAGGAAAGCATCCATTGTTATTTCCATTTAGCAAGGAAAACTCTCATTAGCTTGCTAATTTAGCTAAAAATATTATTCTTTTTAGCTATGGATTTTTTCGTCACTAAATTATTAGCTAGGGACACTTTCCCTCACTAAATTTTAGCGACCAGCACTTTAGATTTGGATTAGTTCCTTCATTAATAAATCGCTATATTCCATTTACTGATAGAAAATGCCCATTTAGTTAGGGAATTATCCCTTGATATATGGGATTTTTCTTGTAGTGAAAAAGATTTCTTTCCCTGAGTCAGAGTGCACATATTGATAAAGTGCTTAATTATTTTGCCATCTAGAATTCTAAGAAAGGATTCTTACCGATGTCACATGGAGTGAGCCTTTCTAATGCTCTATGTCACTATTAAAGAGGAAAGAAAATGCATGGATAAGATTTCATATGTATCTGCTATTTGGTCTATCATGTATGCCATGATTTGTACTCATCCTAATGTCTCATATGCATTAAGCATGATGAAAAGATACTAGTTAGATCTAGGTGAGAGTACTTAATAAGGACTCCAGATTATTTCTTGATATATGAAGGTGATTATGAGCTTGTTGTAAAGTGTTGCAGAAATGCAGGCTTCCAAACGGATAGGGATGATTCAAGATCAAAGTTAGGTTATGTATTTTGCTTAAATGGTGGTACTACGAGCTGAAAGAGTTCAAAGAAATATATAGTTATTGATCCTACTATAGAAGCTGAGTGTATTGTTGCTTCTGATGTGGCAAAATAAGCTATTTGGATCAGAAATTTTATCATAGAACTTGATTTAGTTCCTAGCAAAACTAATCAAATACACCTTTATTGTCACAATAATGAGGCTATTGCATAGGCTAAGGAAACTAGATCTCATCAATGATCCAAACACATACCTCGGAGGTTCCATCTCATTTGAGAGATTATTAATAGAGGATATATAAAGATATGCAGAGTACCTACAGATGATAACATAACAGACCCATTGACCAAGGCTTTAGCATAGAGGTAGCATGATGGTCACACTTGGTCACTAGGTATCAGATACTTTAGTGATTAGCTTTAGTGCTAGTGGGAGATTGTTAGAGTATACCCTAAAATACAATCATTAAATGATTTGTTGGGACTTTTGTATCATATCATTTATGTAAAATGCATTATTTTATGAGTATTATATTTATTTAGATCTGTGCAAATATTAGATGAATATAATAATGTTCTAGGATGATATATTCTATGGAAAACTACTCTAAATTATCCCTAGTCAAGATTTAATATTTAAGGGCAATATTAATACATTAAGCCTAGCATGTAGGTTTACTATTTTGAGATAATAAGTTAATACATAAGTATATGTTGTATAACATATATTGAACTGACCCACTATGAGAATGTTGCATGGATTGTTATATAAGTGTCATACACATTATCATAATGACTATTAGTATGAATTATCTTTTGACTTGAAGTCACTATGGTTCCCTACATAAGGCGTTGTAAACTTTAGATTCAGCAAATACCACCTATAACATGGATGGTTATAAAGTTATTTACCGAGTATACAATAAATTGTGCAGAGGTATGTGATTGATGTATATGGAATTTGTCACTACTATATAACGAAAGTGATATAAGTTGGTCCCTTTATTGAGAGGACAATTAAAATGCACAACCATGCTCACATAAGCCAATATGAGATATTGAGCTTATTTATTAAAGTTAGTCTACTCAAAGATCAAAAAATATATATATTGATGTGAGAATGACATGATCCATGCCTTATAAATCAGTCTAGATAAAATGGACAAACAGACTAAGTCGTACAATAATATAAGTTATAAAATTAGGTTGAGTTGAATCTATTATATTTTTGTCACTTGGTTAGCAATGATGCATTGCTAAATGATAATCATTGCTTGTTTCTTTAAAATTAGATTTAAAGTTACTACCAATGTTAGGAGAACCTATTGGGTTACACAAATAAAAACATATAGATATTTGGAGTTTGTTTTATTTTAGTTAATCTAAAATAAATTAGGCATAATCTTAAGTCTGAAATTCATTTTAGATCTTAAGCTAATTAGAATAAAGAGTTTGGTCTAATAGTAGATATTTGGACCTTTAATATGGGCCCAAACTAAAAGCACATATTTCTCTCTTTTAGAAAGGTGTGTTATTAATGACACATCCTTTTCATTAATGACACATCCTTTTAAAATTGTTTGTGAAAAACTAAAAGGTTTCATTAATGACACATCCTTTTATAAGTGTGTGAAAAACCAAAAAGTATCATTATTGACATATACTTTTAGTTAATGACACATCCTTTTAGAAATGTATGTGAATAATTAAATGGTTATATAAAATGAGAGAGATAGAAAACAAATATATATATATATATATATATATATATATATATATATATATATATATATATATATATATATATATATATATATATATATATATATATATAATGAAGATATGTTTGTGTCGATACTGCTAGAGGCACGGACACTTGACTATGCTAGGATATGCCCAAACCATTTGCAATCAAAAATTTAATTTTGTACTACAATGGATAACATCAATGTCCAACATTTAATTGTATTCACTTGGATCATTGGTGGGTTCCTAGTCCGTTACGAAATTCTGATATGAAATTTATGGGAACCCCAACAAGATAGATGGATAGATAAATTTATATATATGTTAGAGTATGCCCCAAAAGTCAATCATTAAATGATTCTTTTGGGATTTTTGTATCAAATCTTATATGTATAATGATATTATTTTATGATCATTAAATTTATTTAGATCTATGCAAATATTAGATGAAAAAAATAATGCTTTAGAGTGATATATTCTAGGAATACTATTATAAATTATAACTAGTCAAGTATTTTTTAGTGGTTGTCCTAATAGTCCAATAAATCAAACCTCTGCATGGTTTTATTAATTTTGTTAAATTTTTTGATGATTTGTTTTTTAATGACTTAATAAAAACATATTCTAGGCTGGAGAATTAGGTCAAGATCCAAAATTTTATGAGATTTTTAGGAAGATGCACGTGAAGAAAGTGGATGGTTAGTTTGTTGACAACAAGTTTCAGATGATTGCGGTAAGAACTTGTTATATTAATAAAATTTTATAATACTACAGTAAAATTTGAAAATTATTTGGAATGCAAAATATTTATTTTATTTTTGTATATCTAGAATAGTTTTTTTTTCTATATTATCTCGGGACCAAATGGCGGAAAATGTGATAGCTGCTCATCAACAAGTTGAGGGTTCTATGGATCTTTAACCAAGTGACTATGATCCTATTTATTTGGAGACCATAGAAGTTCATGAGAAGTAAGCGAGTGTATGGAATCAACTGGAAGGGAGTGGCTTTTTCATGTAGTAGTCATGCTTCGAATTCATTTGTCTCAACAATGGTGGATGAGTCGGTTGAATAATAAGCAATGGAAACAAATGAACGTATTGTTGTTATGGAGAGCAAACTAAAAAAGAATGATGATCAGATATCTCATTTGAAGGAAGAAATATATGAAATTAAAGAATAGAAGGATGAGCATATATCTCATATGAAGGAAGAAATATATGAAATTAAAGTACAGAAGGATGAGCTGTATACTAATTTGATGGAAGAAATGCAAGAAATTAAAGAAATAAATGATGAGATAAAAAGAATTAATAATGTAATGCAACAACAGATGTCCTATATGGAGTCAGTTAGTGGCATTGGCACAACAGATAACATTCCGAGATCTAGTTGCGAAACTTCATAGGAGAGGCTAGCATTCCCTACAAATTATGAAGATAATTTCGTATGAGAATTATTCTTGAACTGTTATTTATTTTTGTCTATCTGTAGCAAATAATTATAAACTTTTTTGCAGGTTTCAATTTTTTTTATTTTGGTTTAGTTCTTTGCTTTTCCCATTAACCTAATTATGAATCTTTGTAGGACACATTATCTGAGATACTTGAAAAAATTCTGATTTAGAGCATCCAGGCATTGCCACGGTCATTCTAATGCATGGGTCGCATATTTAATGATTCCAGTTTTATCAAAAGGATGGCTAGCTTATTTTATCTTTATTATTCCTAAAATATTTTATATTTGCACTCTCTTTTTCTCTAAACATAATTGCTGGACATCTTTGGGATTTTTGTTAAAGCTATATGACAATCAACTTTAATTTGTGTTTGTTCGTGTCTATAATATTTGTTTTAATATATCTGTGAATATGTTTTTGTGTATCTTAATTCTTTGGGTAGAGTTTTAGCCAATTATAGGTATGTAAAAGCCTATTATCAGCAACGATAGTAGTGGCACTAGTGGTAGCAGCAATAAGGCGACATCAGCGAGAGTAGTGGGAGTAGTGGTAGCAGTGGCAGTAGTGGCCACAGTGGCAGATGTGGCGATGACATCAGTAGCGGTGGCGGTGGGGACGGTAGAGGTAGTAGCGGTAGTGGCGGCGGTGGCAGTAGCAATGAAAGTAGCGGTGGGAGTGGCAGTGGCAGCAAGAGTGGCAGCAAGAGTAGCAGCAACGACAACAAATGTGGTATATACATACGTATATATTCAGTATATGCATACATGTAATACTACTATTTTTTATGTACTACATACTGAGTATATATATGTACTCAATATATATGTACACATAGTACTATAGTTTATATGTACATATATTGTATTAATATATGTACGATTGAAATACTAGTATATATGTACATATTTACTGTAGTAATATATATTTATCAAAATAATGTTTTTTTTATTTATTTTGATTTGATTTGGTGGTTTAAATTTCATACAAATATTGTACCGCATTGTTTCATTTACGAAGCTTGTATAAGTGAAGACATATTTCAACAAACAAGATGCACCAAGACTTGGATAGTATTTTCACAGTCGAAAGTTGGTGATCGGAGGAGTAGAGGGAGAGAAAGCAATGTCAATGTATTTATAGATTATACTTTAAGCATAGTCAGTAGATACATTGATTAATAAGGTGTAATATAATTTTTGTTATTTTTTTGTTTTAGTTATTTAAAATATTGTGTTAGAATAAGTTATTAAATGAAATTTTTTTTGTTTAATTAAAAAAATTCATTTATAGTTTCTATTATTATTAAATTTAATTTAAAAATATTAAATTATTTAATTAAATTTTTGTTGAAACTGTATGACAATCAAATTTAATTTGTGTTCGTTCATGTCTATAATAATTGTTTTTATATATCTGTGACTATGTTTGTATTTCTTCAAATTTTTAAGGTAGAGTTTTAGCATATTATAGGTATGTAAAAGCCTATTATCAGTAGCAGTAGCAACGACAACAACAGTGGTGATGGTAGTGGCGGTAGTGGTGCCAGAAGTGGTAGTGGCGGCATCGGCAACACCAACGGTGGCAGCGGCAGCTGTGTAGTCGGTAGCGGCGGCAGCGGAGGTAGCGGCAACGGATGCAGTAGAGGTAGCGACAGTGGAGGCATCAATGGCCGGAGCAGCTGCAGCGGCAACAATGGCAGCAGCAGCAGCGGCGGAAGTGGAGACAGAGGCAGCTGCACTGGCAGTGGTGGAAGCTCCGGCAGCAGTCACAGCGGCAACGGCAGCAGCAGCAGCAGGGGCGGCAGCGATAGTGGGAGTAGCAGGATTGCCAAAAAATGTGGTATATACGTACATATATAGTTAGTATATATTTACATATAATTCTATAGTATTTTATGTACATATATACCAAGTATATATGTACTCAGTATATATGTACCCATAATACTGTAATTTATATGTACAAATACTATAGTAATATATGTACGAGTGAAATACTAGTATATATGTATATTTTTGCTATAGTAATATATATTTATCAGAACTTAGTTTTTTTAATTTATTTGATTTGATTTAGTGGTTTAAATTTCATACATATGTCGTACCATATTGTTTCCTATACGAAGCATGTATAAGTGAAAATATTTTTCAACAGACATGATGCACCGTGACTCGGACAGCTTTTCGTAGCAGAAAGTTGGTGATCGGAGGAGTAGAGGGAGAGAATGCAATGTTGATGCATTGATAGATTATACTTTATGCACAGTTGGTAAAATCATTGATTAATAAGATGTAATATAATTTTTATTATTTTTTTAGTTATTTAAAATATTTTTTTGTTTTAAGGTTGTTTTATTATTATAAAAGCCCTCTCTTTTGGCGGAGAAATACCATTTTTATAAGCTATATCTACCCTTGTCCCTTTTACACCCATTTCAAAACCAAAACAATCAATGAAAGGTTATTTCATAGTTTCATTGATTAGTTGTACTTTGCTACTTGTTGGAATTTAGGAGTTTTCGCTAGTTTTCTATTGGGGTTATAAATGTGTCAGCCTTGAGTCTGTTTTCCAAGGTGGCTTTGCAAATTATAAAGCATTGTAAATCTTCTACTTTTCACTGATTTATACGCTTCCAATCCTTATTGTTTCTTGGATTTCCGGAGCTTTTCCATAACCAATTACTTGCTTCGTTCCGTAACGCAGCGGCCTTTGATGCTTGACAAGAATTTTACTCTTAACAGATCACCAAATTACCTACCTAAGCATAGAGACTCTTGACCAAAGCCTCTATAATCCGATCTTTACAATCATACAACATAATGAATACAGCCATTAAAATATACAAACACATCTACTCTTTCCATTGAGACAGCCTTTAGCTAGCTTTTTAGATTTGTTCTTTATCTAGAAGCCGACTTTGAGGCTGTAAAAAGACCAAACAGACTTCCAACATATATGATACCATGCCTGTGAGTTTTATTAAGATACTTACAGGGGGCTCATGAACTGAACGATGTACCTGATAAATAATACAACTAAAAGATGCAAAACAGCATAAACCTCATGTCTAGAGTATAAACCTCATGTCTTCTTTTGAAAGATTCAGATCTTGCATGAAGTGAGAGTACCAATTCTTCAAATGTTTACCTTCCTCTTACCATGTTGGGCCTACCATAGTTTTGGAGCTTTATTTGCATATTCTTTCCTCAGGCCATGAAGATATTCAACATTCCAAAACTTTATCTGTACTTTTAGAACAACAAAGTGGAGTAATAGAACTAACGCACGCACCCGTGACACAACCCATAATATTAGGTAAGTTTTTTACATATTCTGATGTAAGGGTATTCTCTCTTATCCATCTTAATGTAACCTTTAAATTTTTATGGGAGAGAATCTATAATATATTCATGAAATTCTTTGTGTTTTCCATCTTTAGCAAGTTTGTCAGCTAGCATGTTTGCTTCCATGTATATATGTTTAGTTGAAGCATTCAATGTTTCTATTAAACTACTAATTTCTTCTAATTCCTCTTCAAATTTCCACATGCTTTTTCTTTTATTCACTAGATCTAACAAGATTCTAGAATCTATTTGTATATCTAAGTTAGATAGCTCTTTCAATTTAATAGATCCGTAAGCCATCCCTCAAGGCTATAATTTCTGCATAGAGAGTAGAAGTGGCTTTAACGGATCCCATGAAGGTGAGGATAAGATGACCACTATGATCTCTTATTACTCCACCTCCACTTGCTATACCTATATATCTGTCAAAGCTACCATTGGTGTTAAGGACTAATCTGCCCTTTATTGGTTTTTCCCACTTAATGCTTATGATTTTTTGAGGTTGGACTTTTGAGACTGTGAGATTCCATAATTTAAGAGTGTCAATGTCCCTGTAAGAAATACCAGCTTCTATCGGACTAGCTTCCAAGGTAATTATTATTTCTCTCTTTATGTCTATCCAGATATTTTCAACAGTCATTACACGACATTCATATCTGCTACTCTTCCTAGCCTTCCAAATACACCAAATAGCAATGTGGGGGATATTATTTTTAAGCCAGGATTGAATGCTATGCTGTGAGTGTGCTGAACTCCATTTGAGGAGTCTATTTTTAAGAGGAGTACATTCATGTTTTAAGCTCATTTCAGATTCTAATCTTTTCCATATTTGCAATGCAATATTTCCTTGGGAAAACAGGTGATCGAGCATTTCTACTGCTTGAAGACAACATTCACATCTAAATGGCAGTTGAATGCCTTTTGTTTTTATGTTCACATCTGTTGGAATTATGTTTGAGAGCACTTTCCATGTGTTAGTATTAATTTTTTGGCTATTATCATTATTCCAGGCCCATCTAAATAACAGTTGGTCCATCTTTCTACTTGTCACTTTCTCTTAAATGGAGTTGAGTGAGAAAGCACCGTCTGCACTAAAAGACCATTTCCAGCCATTATTTGGAGAGAGTGGAGTGATTATCCACTAATTCTCTTTGCTGGAGCATTTGAAGCCATACTTGTGAAGCTTTGTTTTTTTTCTTATTTTGTTTGTGTCTCCCTCTATGCAATATTTGGCTCTCATAAATTCAGCCCATAAGGTATTATTTTCTTTGAGTCTCCACCATCTTTTGTATGCCCAAGCTCTAGCTAGGTCATTAAAGTCAACAAAACCCATCCCTGATTCCTATTTAGGGTAGCAGAGATCTTTCCACTTTTTTCAGTGTAGCTTCCTTTTTCCATTTTTTTGTCCCCACAAGAATTGGGCCAATTCTTTTTCTATTCTTTTTTTCTCTACCGCTGGTAGGTAAGCAATCATAAGGTTTTGCATGACTACGCTTTGCAGCACATGTGTGATTAGGGTGATCCTACCACTCATGTTAAGCGAATCTACTTTCCATCATGCAATTTTATTTTTAATTTTTCCTAGTAGAAATTCTAAATATTCTGATTTTAATTTACCTTCATATAATGGGCAGCCAAGATATTGCATTGCACATTTTTTCTGGGTGAATCCCGTTATGGTGTTAATTTTCCGAGTTAAGTTTGATGGGACATTCTTTGCAATCATTAATTGGCACTTTTTATTATTAATTTTCTGCCCTGTTTCTTTTTCTAATAATTTTAACAATCCCATCAAATTATGAAGGGATCTGGCACTTCCGTTTGTGAAAATGATCACATCATCCACGTATGCCAAGCAACCCACCATGGGGGTGTCTTTTGGCTGACTAAACATGCATATTATACCTATTTGCATTTTTGATTTAATGTTAACAATTAACAATTAACCATTTTTCTCATTATAAAGCATAAAATGTTCCAATCTACTCTATCAAAGGCTTTAGAGATATCTAACTTTAGTAATACATTATGCCCTCTAGACTTTGTTCCTATTTCCTTGATCATCTCTTTTGCTAGACAAATATTTTTCATAATTAGCCTGTTTTTCATGAATCCTGACTGTTCTTTAGAGATGATTTTTGGGAGAACTACTGAAAATCTATGTTGGAGTAATTTGGCCAGAATTTTGTATATGGAGTTATACAGGCTTATAGGTCCAAAATCCTCTGCTTTTTGAGGATTTTCAATCTTAGGGATAAGGACTATGTTCGTAGAGCTCCATTTCTTACCTATTTCTGCACCACAAAAAATCTAAGATATAGCATTTAGTAGATCATTTTTAATTATGATCCAGCAGTTTTGGTAAAATTCGTTATTCCACCCGTTTGGGCCCTGGGCACTATTTGTTCTCATACTAAATACCACAGCCTTTAGTTCATCTTCATTAAGGAACTTTGTGAGGATGACATTTTCTAGACTTGTAATTTTGTGATCTATTTTATTTAAGAGATGGTCTAATCTAGGGTGGAATATCCACTAAAATGTCTTTCAAAATATTCATCAAAAAAATTTTTAATTTCTAGGCTTCTATCTACCCAAATATTTATGTTATTTTTTATGCCTTTTATACTATGTTTTTGTATCTTAATTTTAACTAATTTCTGAAAAAATTTCGTGTTTTTGTCTCCTTCTTTCAACTATTTTATTTTGGCTTTTTGTTTCCAGAATACTTCTTCCATGAGAATCTTTAATTTTAATTCAGCTTGTGCTTTATTTAATTCTTTTCTACTATCTTTGTTTTGAAGGAGGACGTGTTCTGACTCCTTCTTTTTGACTTTTTGTTCAGCTTCTATGATGTTATTGTTAATATTACCAAAAGAGTTCTTATTCCATAACCTTAAATACTTTTTTAGTCTGTTTAGTTTAATATTCCTGATCTGAACAGGATTTCCTGAAGCTTCGTGTGACCATGAGTTTTTTACCGTATTAATGAATTCATGATGAAGGTACCATGCATTTTAGAACTTGAATGAGCTATTTGTGATTTTAGACTTTTCTACTGATATTTTCAAAGGGTTATGATCCGAACAGGTTTTGTTCAGATGTCTAACGACCGTGGATCCATAAGACTCTAACCATTTTAAATTAATATAACCCTGTCTAGTCTTGCCCATATGGTGCCTTTAACTTGCTGGTTATTGCACCACGTCTAACGAGGGCCTAGAAAGCTAGCTTCCATCAGTCTAGCCTCTGTTATGGTCTCATTTAAGTGTAAATAGCATTTTTGTTGGGAGGGATTCCCCCAACTTTCTCGCTGGCTTTTCTAATGATGTTAAAGTCGCCTCCTATTATCCAGGATATATTTATTTTAGCTAATTTGAGCATATCATTCCAAAGGTCCCTTCTGCCTTCTTTAGTGTATTTAGCATAGACAGCCGAGATGATTTCAGCTCGGTCTTTGCCTAAACTAAAAATAATCATTTGATTTGTGTCTTCTAAGATGTTTATATTAAGTATCATTTTCCAGTGCAGCCAAATGTTATTATTTTTATTAGAGAAGGCATCATCGAAACCTAGTATGTCTTTATAGTGTTCTAGCTGGTCACTACTTACTATAGGTTCCGCAATAATTATAAGTGGGGTTTTATGTATATTAATCAATCCTTTAATTCTTTTTATTGTTGAAGGGTTTGCAATACCCTTTGCATTCCAGTAGATAAATCTAAAGATTATAATTAGATTTGGCCTGAGCTCTAGTGGTGCACTTTGATTCATAAGTTTTATTTAAACATATTTTCATATTTCTAGGTTTTTTACAAGAACTCGTAACTTCCATTTTCTCATCTTTCCACACCCTATCTAGCTGAATGCCCATAATTTTAATTTCCTCCATAGCCCAATCTCTATCTCCCATTTTGTTTTTGAATTTACCGATATCTATATCATCTTTAGTAATTTTAAAAAGTTTATGATCTTTCTCTCTTTTGTTTAAACTAATGCCACTTCTAACATCTAGCTCTTCTTCCGAGCTATTGGCTATTTCCACTGCCCATTTCATTCTATCCTCTCTCTTTTTTTCAAATCTTCCTCTCCGTGTCCTTTTGTTAATTTTTGCAATTTTTAGGATTAAGTTATGGGTATTACTGGTTTCCTCTCTATCCACCCCCTCTCTCCTCCATTCTTTAGGAGGGACATATTCAACAATTTACAGACTAGAACCCATTTCAGTGAGTTTCTGCTCATTTGGTGGAGGGGGTTTGATTCTGTATTATGCTCCCCCCTTTCCTGCAATATTTTTTGGACCAAGCCACTGCCTATTTTTAGAGTATTTTCTTTTAACCAGGCACTGATCCCAATTATGGCCTAATTAGTAATAGTAGGAGCAATAATGTGGAAGGTTTTCTGGAATCAATTCTTGCCAGAAATTCTCCCAATCTTTACTACCAATCCATATTCGATGTGGAATATGGTGGAGCAAGTTCACTTCTATGCACACCCGAGAAACACTCGGGCGAGATAGTGTTGCAGTGGCATTGTCAAGGAGAAGAGGAGTGCCCACTACATGTGCAATATGGTATAGGGAGAACTTGTCAAAGAGGTGTATGGGTAGTATAGGGAGGAGGAACCATACCTGGGTTAATGGCGACTCTTGCTTGGTTGAGATGGCAGGTGTCCATCTGAAAGCTCTCATGGGGTATCCCATGATGTACCAAACACCCTTCAACCATATGCGATGGAAGTCCTCCTCGGTGTATAGTTGCAAGAGGATGTGTTTGGCATCGAGGACGCCTATTTTTGTTGAGCCCTTGAGTTTCAGTGAAGCATAGAATGCTCTGACATCTTCAATGCGAGGCTGACCGGGAGAGAATTTTCCCACCACCGAGAATTTGTGAGCTTCGTTAAGCATGGATATGTCATTCGAGGAAGACTCTATCGAGGGTTCCCCATTTTTTTCCCCGTAAATGCCCGAAGAGTGTGAGTAGAGATGCGTAGTTTTTTTTAAAATGTTGGGAAAAAGACTTCTTATCTGATAAGAGATCAAATTGCTCCATTTGAAGCTAGAAAATGGCTTCTTCTTTGCTAATTTTGTAGTTTCTCTCTCTAAAAATTGTGTTTCTCTTTCTAGAACCTGAGAGCAAAAAGAAGAAGAATCCAAAACATCCTAGATATTTAAAATATTATATTAGAATAAGTTATTAAATAAATTTGTTTTGTTTAATTTAAAATTTTCATTTATAGTTTCTATTTTTATTAAATTTAATATAAAAATATTAAACTATTAAATTTAATTTTATTTTAAGCTGTATAACAAACAACTTTAATTTTGTTTGTTCATGTCTATAATAACTGTTTTTATATATTTATGAAAATGTTTGTGTGTCTTCAAAATTATTGGGTAGAGTTTTAGCCTATTATAGGTATGTAAAAACCTATTATCAGTAACAGCAATAGTAGTGATATTGGTGGTAGTGATGATAGCAAAAGTGGCAGCGACGGCAACGATGCCGGTGATAGTAGCAGGGGTTGCAATGGTGGTAGCAGTGATGACAGTATTAGTGGGAGTAGCAGAAGTGGGAGCGGCAGCAGAGGCAGCAGCGACGGTGGTAGAAGCGGCAGTAGCGGCGGCAGCGGCAACTGTGACATCCAATGGTAGCACAGGTAGCGACGGCGGTGGTGTCAACCAATGCAGCGGTGACAGGGGCGACAACCAATGTAGCTGCCAGTAATGGCAGTAGCGGCATTGGTGGCATCGACATCAGTAGATGCAGCGGCGACAGCAACAGTGGTATTGGCAGCAACAGCGGCAATGGTAGCATTGGCAGGACCAACAACGGGAGCAACACAACATCACCAAATGATATATATACGTATGAATAAACTCAGTATATACGTACATATAATACTATAGTATTTTATGTACATATATACTGAGTGTATTTGTACTCAGTTTATATGTACACATAATACTATTGTTTTTATATACATATACTACAGTAATATATGTACGAGTGAAATGCTAGTATATATTTACATATAAACTATAGGATTATATATGTATCAAAACATAACTTTTTTTTTTAATTTGACTAAGTGGTTTATATTTCTTACAGATATGATACCGCATTGTTCCTCATACAAAGCTTTTATAAGTGATAGGATTTTCACTAGATATTATGTGTCGTGACTTGGACAGCTTTTTCGTAGTTGAAAATGATGATCGGAGGAGTAGAGGGAGAGAAAGCAATGTCAATGATTGGATATATTATACTTTATGCACTATCTGTAGATACATTGATGAATAATATGTAATAAAATTTTCTAATTTTTTTTCAATTATGTAAAATATTGAATTAGAATAAGATATTTGAATGAATTTATTTTTTGTTTATTATAAATTATTTATAGTTTTAATTTTTATTCAATTTTATATAAAAATATTAACTTATTTAATAAAAATTTTTCAAATAAATTAAATTATGGAATTATTTTTGAAATTAAAATAGCTAGAGAAAATCCCCTGCTAAATTAGCAAGGGAAAATTCCCTTGCTAATTTAGCTGGGGAACTCTTAAAACTAGTGACTGATTTTCTGTCACTAAATTTATTTAGCTAGTGACTATTTCCGTCGCTAAAATTTATCAACCAATACTTTAGCTTGGGAATCTTCTATTGTTATTTTCATTTAGCGACGGAAAATTTCATTTAGCTAGCTAATTTAGTAAGGGAATTTATCCTTTTTAGCAAGGAATTTCTCTGTTGCTAACTTTTTATCTAGGGACACTTTCCGTCACAAATTTTAGCAAGAAACACTTTACATATGGAACCTATCCTTTAGTAATCCGTTGCTATATCCCGTTTAGTGACGAAAAATTCCCATTTAGCTAGGAAATTGTCCCTAGCTAAATGTACTTTTTCTTGTAGTGTTCCATTTTGTTTGGCACTTACTGACTTTCCTATAATTAACTATGGATTGATGCATGAAGCTGGGCAACATAAAAGAATATGTTGATGGGCAGTTCATTGGAAATCTTGGAGAATTCTTGATTTGGTAATTTAAAATAGCAAATGATAATCTTGTTGTTGCATGCGCTAGTTTATTTGTTTATTAGTGGCATAGTGTTGTGTTCTTTATTAGTTTGCAAAAGTGTTGTGTGCTTTATTAGTTTGCAAATGCAGTAAGTTATGCTCCATGTGCAGGTGTAATAATGTTCTCTATCTCTGTGGAGTACCAAAGGACAAAGAACTAGAAGATGCTGACCATGCCTGAAAGACATATATGTGTGTATTTTAAGCCCTAGATTAATTCTTTCTGTTATCTTTGATCGTATGTGTATTTGCATGAAAGGACATGTGTGTGTGTCATCTATGGAGCTGTGATTATATATATGTACATATAATACTATAGTATATACGTACGTATATACCGAGTATATATGTTCATATATACCATGTATATATGCACGTATATACTCGGTATATACATACGTATATTTTGTAGTATATACGTACGTATACACTCGGTATATCGTACTTATATACTAGTATATAAGTACGTATATACAAAGTGTATACGTATGTATATACCGAGTATACACATTAGTGGGTGCATATATTTATGTGTAGACATGTATATATTGTCATACATACACACCCATTTACTCACACACACACCCATGCATGTTTTGATATATAATTGCTCGAACTAGTCTGGTCATCATCGTGCATTACTTACCGATGTATGTCATAAAAGCCATGAATATTAAACCTTCACCAAGGCCGTCGCATGGAGATATTTCTAGTCCAGGCCAGCAAGGCAGATAGTGGTTGGTCTTAAATCTTTTAGTAATTGAATAGATATGTAATTATCACATGGTACAAAGCATATGTATGAGGAAATATGTTATCTTACTGTAGGTTCTACAAAGATTTATTCTAATTGTACTATGTCTTAGGATGATGATGTTGATTATGATGCTCATGTAGTATCATGTACTTTTATAAGATTTCACAACACTATTTTTCAATCGGATGGAAAAATGTAATATTACCTAATTTTTATAGGCCGTAAGTGCAGTGTGGAATATCAGGTCCTATTTTGTGAGAAGCAGCTCGATGCGTTGTCAAAAACTTGCTCAATCTTAGAATGAGTGGTTGACAAAGAAGTTCATCAGTCAAGCATCATTGCCCACCACACTTTTATTATCAGTGGTAGTAGCAGCAGTAGTAGCAAATACGGTATATACATATGTACATACTCAGTATATACGTACATATATATTCAGTATATGTACATATAATACTGCAGTTTATATGTACATATAATATAGTAATATATGTAACTAGTGAAATACTAGTATATGTTTATATACATTATAGTATATATGTATATATATACTGTAGTTTTATATATTTATCAAAACATAACTTTATTTATTTTTTATTTTGATTTTATTGGCAGGTTTAAATTTCATACTGTTATGATACTGCATTGTTCCCCATATGGAGCATGTATAAGTGAAGGGATTTATTACGAGACATGACGCACCATGACTCGCACAGCTTTGTCGTAGTAGAAGATCGTGATTGGAGTAGATGAGAAAGAAAACAACGTCAATGCACGGACAGATTATACTTTATGCACTGTCGGTAGATACATTGATGAATAAGATGTAATAAAATTTTGTCAAGTTTTTATTTTAATTATGTAAAATATTATATCAGCATAATTTATTAAATGATTATATTTTGTGTTAATTATAAAGTATCATTCATATTTTCTATTTTTATTCAATTTAATATAAAAAATTTAAATTATTTATTTAAATTTTTGGGAAAAAAAATAAAATTCTGAAAATAGTCTTGGAATGAAAATATGTAGAGATTTTTCCCTTGCTAATTTAGCTAGGGAATTTTCCCTTGCTAATTTAGCTAGGGATTTTCCCTTGCTAATTTAACTATGGAAATCATTATTTTAGCTAAGAAATTTTTTGTAACTAAAATTTTTTAGCCAGGAAATATTTCCTTCGTTAATTATTATAGACAAATTCTTTAGATTGAGAAAGATTTTATCATTAATTCGTTGTTTTATTTTGTTTAGCAAAAGAAAACCCCCATTTATCTAAGGAAATTTACCTAGTTGTTTGTGATTTTTCTTGTAGTGTTAGAGAAAAAGATAGACACATATATAGACAGATAGATAGACAGATATATAAATAAATTGATAGAAAGATAGATAGATAGACAAATATATAAACAAATTGATAGAAAGACAGATAGATAGATCGATAGATAGATAAATAGACTGATAGAGAGATAGAAAAATAAATAATTAGAAACATAAATAGATAAAAAGATATATAGACATATAGATAGACAAATACATAGATAGATAGAATGATATGCAAATAGATAGATAGATATATAGGCATATAGATAGACAAATAGATAGATAGATAGATATACTTATAGATAGATAGATAGATAAAAAGGAAGACATATTATTTGACAAATAGATAATTAGATAGATAGAAAAATAGATAAAAAGATAATTAGTAAGATATATATCGATAGCTAGATAGACAGATAAATAGATATACAGATAGATAGATATATAGAAGACAAATATATAGATAGATAGATAAACAAATAGATAGATATATAAATAGATAGACAATAATATAGACAAATAGATAGACAATAATATAGACAAATAGATAGACAATAATATAGACAAATAGATAGAGTGATAGATATAAAGATATATAGATAGATAGATAGATAAATAGAGAGATATAATGATAGATAGATGGATGGATGGATAGATATATAGATAGATGGATGGATGGATAGATAGATAGATAAATAGAGAGATATAATGATAGATAGATAGACATGTAGAATGATAGATAGATGGACAGACATATAGATAGACAGATAAATAGATAGACAGACAGACAGACAGATAGGTAGGTAGGTAGATAGAAAGATAGATAAATAGATGGACACAGAGATAGACAGACAGATAGATAGACAAATAGATTGATATATAGATAGATAGATAGAAAGATAAACATATAGATATACAAATAGATAGATAGACAGATATATAAATAGATATATAGATAGATAGAAAGATAGACATCTAGATAGATTGATAAATAGATAGATAGATAGAAAGATAAAAACATCGATAGATAGATAGATAGATAGATAAATAGATATATATACAAATAGATAGATAAATAGATAAATAGACATACAAATAGACAAATCGACAGACAGATATGTATATCGATAAAATGACATATAGATAGATAGATTAATAGATAGATAGATAAACAGATTGATATATAGATTTATAGATAGATAGATAGATAGACATATCTATATATAAATAGATTGACAAATAGATAGATAAATAGACATATAGTTAGACAAATAGTTAGACAAATAGATAGACAAATAGATAGACTTGTTGATAGATAGATCAATAGATAGATAGTTAGAAAGATAGATAAATAGATGGATATAGAGATTGATAGTTAGATATATAGAAATATAGTTAGATAGATAGATAGATAGATAAAAGATTGATAGATAAATAGAAAGATAGAGAATTAGACATATAGATAGATTGATTGATAAATGGATAGATAGATACACTTATAGATAGATAAATAGACAAATTGATTGACAAATTGTTACACAAATAAATAGACAGATAAATAGAAATATATGTACATAGACAGACAAATAGATAGATAGATAGACCGATAGATAGATAGATAGAAAAATAGTTAGATATATAGATAGATAAATAATTAAATAGATAGATAGATATATAGAGAAATATTTAGGTAGTTATATATACAGATAGATACATAGATAGATAGAAAGATATATAAACAAATAGATAAATAGATGGATAAACAAATTTGTGGACATATAGATAGATAGATAATTAGTTTGATAGATAAATAGATAGATATAAATAAAAATAGATATATAGATAGTTAAATAGATAGATACACATATAGATAGTCAAATTAGTAGACAAATAGATAGAAAAATAAATAGGTAGATAGATATATAGATAGAATGATATACATATAGATACTCAGACAGATAGATAAATAAATACATAGATAGAGAGATAAACAGATAGACAAATATATATGTAATTAGTTATGCTAATAGATACACAAATATATAGAAAGATAGATAAATACATAGATATATAAATATATATACAGATAGATTGATTGATTAATGGATAGAAAGATAGAAACATAGTTAGATTGATAGACATACAGATCATTAGATATATAGAAAAATAGATAGTCATATTGATATATAGATGTATAGATTGATAGAAATATTAATAGACAAAAAGATAGATCGATAGTTATAAAAAAAATATATACACATTTAGATAGAAAAATAGATAGACAAATATATATAATGATAAATAGACAAAAAGATAGACACATAGATAGATAGATAATAGATATATGGAATTAAGAATGAAAGATAAATAGACATATAGTTAGACGTATATAGATATATAGATAGACAGATAAAGAAATAGATAGATAGATAGACAAATATATAGACAAATAGATATATAGATAGAAATAGAGATATATTGGTAACATAGAAATAGATAGGTATATAAATTGACATATAAATATAATATATATTAACATATAGATAAAAAAATAGATAGATAGATAAAAAATAGATAGATAGATAACTACATAGATAGATAGATAAATAGAGATACAGATATATAGAAAGATGGATAGACAATAAATAGATAAATAAATAGAAAGATAGATAGATAACTACACATATAGATAGAATATATATAGACATATAGATTGACAAATAGATAAATAGATAGATAGATAGACAGATAGCTAAATATATAGATAGATAGATATATAGATTGATAAATAGAAAGATAAATTGATAGATAGATAAATAGATAGAAAGATAGATAGACATATATAAAGATAGAAAGATAGACTAAAAAAAGACAACTAGATATAAAGATAGATTGACATTTATATAACTAGATATATAAATAGTTAGATAGATAGAGATATAAATAGATAAAAAGATATATAGATAGATTCTTAGAAAGATAGATGGGCATATAGATAAAGAGATTGATTGACAAATTGATGGACAAATAGATATATATATAGATAAATAGATAAATAGAGAGACAGACAGATAGATAAATATATAGATATATAGATAGAAAGATAGATAAATAGATAGTCAAATAGTGAGATAGATAGATAGACAGAAAGATTGAAAGATAGATAGATAGATAGATAGAGAGATAATTAGACAGATTGATAAACCCACATATACATAGATCTATAGAAAAACATATAAAATAATAGATAGATAGACGGATAGATAGATAGATGGATAGAAAGATAGATAGAAAGATAGATAGAAAGATAGATAGAAAGACATATAAATAGACACATAGATAGAATAATAGATGGATAGACAAATAGATATAGTTAAAGATAGATTTTAGATTGATAGATAGATTAATAAACATATAGATAATTAGATTGATAGATTGATATATAGATGGATAGAAAATTTGATAGTAAAATTGAAAGACAAATTGATAGATAGATTGATAGACATAAAGATTGATTGATGGATTGACAAATAGATAGAAAAATAGTTATACATATAAGTAAAAAGATAGATAGACAAATAATAGATAGATAGATTGACTTATATATCGATACATAGACAAATATATAGATTGTTTGATAGAAAAATTGATAGAAGATAGATTGAAAGAAAGAAAGATAGATAGATAGAAATGAATGAAAAATAGATAGTTAGTTAGACATATAGATGGATAGAAAGAAAGATAGGTAGATAGATAAATATATATATATATGTGTGTGTGTGTGTGTGTGTGTGTGTGTGTGTAGATAGATAGATAGATACATATGTAGATAGATAGATAGATAGATAAATATATAGATATATAGATAGATATACATATAGATAGAAAAATAGATAGATAGATAGACAGATAAATAGACACATAATTAAAAGATAGAAATACAAATAGATTGACAAATAGATAATAGATACATATATAGATAATGAGATATATAGATAAACAGATAGATATAAAGGAAGATAGATAAAAAAATAGATTGAAAATAGATAGACATATAGAAAGATAGATAGATAGACAGATAGTTAGACAGATAGATAGCTTTATACACAAATAGATAGATTGATTGATAGGGTGAAAGATATATAGATATAATGATCGATAAATATATTGTTTAACAAATAGATTGATAAATGGATTAACAAATAGATAGATAGATAAATACATAGATAGAAAGACTTCTAGAAAGAATGAAAGATTGATTGATATATATGTATAGACAAATATATAGATAGACAGATAGTTAGACAAATAGATAGAAAGATAGATAGAAAAAGATATAAATAGATCTATAGAAAGATGGATATATAGATAGATAGAAATATAAATAGTTAGGTATTAGATAGATATATATATATTAATAGATAAATAGTTTGATAGAAAGATAGATAGACAGACAGAAAGATATATAGATAGATAGATAGATAGAGAAATAGATAGATAAATAAAGAAATAGATAGATAGATATATAAATAGATATATAAAGAGATAAATAGGTGAATAGATAAATAAATATATATATAGATAGTTAGATAGATTGATAAATAGGTAGACCTAGGATATATAGATAAATATATAGATAAAAATCTAAATTGACAGATAGATAGATAGACAGACAGACAGAAAGATATAAAAATAGATATATAGATAGACATATAGATAGGTAGGTAGGTAGTTAGATAGATAGTTAGATATATAAATTGATAGATAGATAGACATATAGATATATAGATATAGATTTATAAGATAGATAGAAATATAACTAGAGAGATAAATAGAGAGATATCAGATAGATATATATATATATAGTTAAACAGACAGGTAGATAAATAGATAAATAGATAGATTGATAGATAGATAGATATACAAATAGAATGATTGATAGATAGAAATATAGATAGACATATAAATAGACATATAGATAGATAGATACACTAATAGTTTGATAGAAAGATAGTGATATAGATAGATATTTAAAAAATTAGTTAGATAGAAAGGTAGAGAGACAAATAGATAAATAATTAGATAGATTGATATATAGACAGATTGATTCACAGATAGATAGATAGATAGACATATTGATATATAGATAGATAAATAGATAGTTAGACACATAGATAGACACACACACACAGACACACACAAATATATATATATATATATATAGATCGATAGATAGAAAGATAGACAAACAGATATATATATATATATAGAAAGATAGAAGAATAGATAGACATAAAGATATACGTATAGATCGATGGATATATAGACGGATAGATAGATGGATAGATAGTCTGATAGATAGACAGATAAATAGATTGATTGATACACATATTGGTAGATAGATAGATAAATAGATAGATATTCAGATATATAGACATATAGAAAGGCATTTACATTGACAAATAAATAAATATATAGTTAGACATATAAACAGATAGGTAGACAAATAGATAGACATATAGTTGTATAAATAGTTAGATAGGTTGATAGATAGATGGACAGATAGATTGACAGATAGTTAGATAGAAAAATAGATCGTAAGATAGGTATAGATATATAGATACATATATTGATAGATAGATAGATAGACAGATAGATAGACAGATAGATAGACAGATAGTTTGATAGATAAATATACAGAGAGATAGATAGATAAAAATATTGATAGATAGTTAGACAAATAGATAGATTGAAATATAGACAGATAGGTAGACAAATAGATATATAGAAAGATAGGCAGATAGGTAGATAAATAGATATATAGAAAGATAGACATATAGATAAACACATAGAAAGAAAGAAAGATAGCCAAATAGATAGTTAGTTAGATAAAAAGATAGATAGACATACATATAGATAGATAGATAGTTAGAAATATAGTTAGATAGAAAGATAGAAAGATAGAAAGATATATAGACTATTAGATAGATATATAGATAGAGAGCTAGAGAGATATATTAATTGATAAATAGCTACGCGAATAGAATGAAAGATAGATAGACAACTTGATTGATAAATAGTTAGACAGATAAATATATAGATCGAACAACAAATAGATAGAGAGAGAGACAAATAGATAGATTGATAGATAAATAGATTGATAAATAGACAAATAGACAAATAGATAGATAGATAAATAGATAGATAGAGAGATAAATGGATAGATAGATAGATTCATAGATATATAGATACATAGATATATATATATATATATATATATATACCAATAGATAGACAAATAGATAAACATATAGACATATGGATATACATATAGATAGACAAATAGATATATAGACAAATTGACAGATAAATAAATAGACTTATAGATAGATAGTTAGATATATAGACAATTAGATACATAGTAGACCGATAGATAGACAAAAAGATAGACTATCATATAGACAGATAAATAGATAGACAAATAGATAGAAAGATAGATAGATAGACAGATAGACAGAAATATAGATAGATTGATAGATAAATAAACAGACAGACAGATTGATTGATTGATTGATTGATAAATAGATAGACAAATAAACAGATAGATAGACAAATAGATAGACAGATAGATAAAAAATATACACATAAATAGAAAGATAGAAAGACATATACAAATATAGATAGATAAAAAAATAAACATATAGTTAGAAAAAGGATAGATAGACAAATACATAGACAAAAAGATATACATATAGATATACAAATAGATAAATGTATAAATAGATGTATATTTAGACAGATAGATAAATAGAAAATAGACAAATAGAAAAACAAATAAATAGATGGATAGATTGATTATGGATAAATAGATATATAGATATATTATAAATAGACAGATAGAAAGATAGATATATAGATAGATAGGTAGATAGATAGTTAGATAGATAGATAGTTTGCTAAATAATTAAATAGATTGATAGAAAGATTAATAGACAAATTGATAGACAGATTTATAGATAGATTAATAGACAGATTGATAGATAGATTAATAGACAAATTGATAGATAGATTGGTAGATATATTGATAGATAGATTGATATATAGATACATAGACATATAGATAGATAGATAAATATATAGATAGATATATAAATATATAGATATATAGATAGATAGGTCGACAAATTGATTTATAAAGAGATAGACAGATAGATAAATAGATAGTTAGATAGCTACACAGATAGATAGATAGATTGAAAAATATATAAATAGATAGACAAATAAATTAATAGATAGAAAGATAAATAGAAAGATATATAGACAAACATATAGATAGATAGATAGATAGATAAGTAGTTAGATAGATAGATTTACTAATAGATATATAGATTGATAGGTAGATTAATAGGCAGTTAGATAGATATATATATAAACACATAAATACACATTTAGATAGATAGATAGAGTGACTAATAAATAGACAGATAGATAAGTTGATTGTTTGACAGATAGATAGACTAATAGGTAGATAGATAGATATAAAGATAGATAAACAAATAGTTAGATAGATCAATAGTCACATATATAGATAGATCGATAGACAGATAGGCATATAGATATATATATAGATATATAAATAGACAGATAGATAGACACATTGATATATGGAAAGTTAGATGGATCAGATAGATGAATAGATAGACTGAAAGATTGATAGATTGATATACAGATATATAAATAGATTGATAAAAAGATAGATAGACATATAGAAAGACATATTGATAGACAAATAAATAGATAAATAGATAGACAAATAGATAAACTTATAGATAGACAAATTGATAGATAGGTAGATAGATAGATGGACATATAGAATGATAGATTGATATATATATCAAATATATAGATAGATATATAAATAGATAGATAGATAGATAGTTAGTTAGTTAGACTGATTGATAGACTGAAAGATAGACAAATAGATAGAAAAATTGAGATATAGATAGATAGATTAAAAGATAGATAAACAGACCTATAGATATATAGATAGATAAAAAAATAGTTAGATAGATAGATAAATAGAAAGATAGACAAATAGATAGCCAGATAGATAGAAATATACATAGATAGACATATAGAAAGATATATAGATAGAGAGCAAGATAGATATATTGACAGTTAAATAGTTATCTAGATTGATAGATATTTAGTTTGATAGATATATAGATAAATAGACAGAAAGATAGATAAATACATATACAAATTAATAGATTGATTGATAAATAGATAATAGACAAAATAGATATACAAATAGATACACAGACATATAGATAGATAACTAGATAAATAAATTGATAGATAATTAGATAGATTGAGATATAAAAAAATTGATTGATTGATAGAAAGATAAATAGATAGATAGATATATAGAAAGAAAGATAGATAGATAGACAGAAATACATATAGATAGATATAAAGACATACTGATAGACAAATAGATTGATCGAAAGCTGGATAGACATATAGATAGACAAACAAATAGATAAACAGACAGATAGATAGACAAATAGATAGAAAAACAGATAGACATATAGATATATAGATAGATAGAAAGATAGATATGTAGATAGATTTAAAGACAAATAGATAGACTATAGATAAATAGATAAACAGACATATATAGATAGTATACATATATATAGACTGTAGAGATATAGATAGATAGAAAGATAGACTATCTTATAGACAGACAAATAGATAGACAGATAGACAAAAAGATAGCTAGATTGATAGATAGTGAGATAGATGGATAAACATGCAAATAGATATATAGAACGATAAATAATTAGAAAGATAGATATACAGATAGATAAATAGATATATACATAGTTAGAAAGATAGATACAAAGAAATATAGAAAGATAGATAGATATATAAATCGATAGAAAGATAAAAAGAATGAAAGAAAGATAGAGAGATAGATAGACAGAATGATATACTATCATATTGATAGAAAAATAGATAGACAGATAGGCATAAAGATAGTCATACAGATAGACATTGAGATAGAAAGATAGATAAATAGATAGATAGACTAATAGATAGACAAATAGATAAATAAATATATACACAGATAGAAAGAAAGATAGAAAGATATATAAAAAGATAGAAAGATAAACATATAGACACACAGATAAAAAGAAAGATTAATTGACAGATAGATATAAACAAAGATATATGTATAGATATACAGATAGATAAATTCAAAGATAGACATATAGATAGACCGATAGATAAATAGAAAGATAGATGAATAGAAAGATACATAGATAGATTCATAGATAGACTAATAGGTAAATAGAAAGATAGATAGATAGATAGATAGTTACATAATTACACAGATAGATAGATAGGTATTTGGATAGATAGATAGATAGATAGACAAATAGATAGTTATATAGATGGATAAATAGATTGATAAAGAGATTAATAAATAGATTGATATATAGATAGATAGATAGATAGACAAATTGATAGATAGATTAATAGCCAAATTGCTAGATAGATTCATAGACAAATTGATAGATAGATTTATATACAGAGACATAAATAGATTGATAGATATATAGATATATATATACATAGATAGTCATATATATAGACAAATTGATTGATTAAGAGATAAACAGATAGATAAATATATAGTTAGACATATAGAAAGAAAAATAGATAGATAGAAAGATAGACAAATAGATTAAAAGATAAGAAGGATAGATGAATATATTGATATAAAGATTCATAGATAGATAGATAGATAGATATATATATATATATATATATATATATATTTTGCCAAATAGATAGATAGATAGATTAACAAATTTATAGACATATATATATATATATATATTGCCAAATAGATAGATAGATAGATAAACAAATTTATAGACATATATATATATATATAGACAAATACATTGCCTGATAGCCAGACATATAAATAGATAGATAGATAAACAGCTAGATAGATAGAAAAATAAATAGATAGATAGTTAGACAGATAGATAGTAAGATCGATAGATAGAATGATAGAAAGATAGATATATAGACAGATAGATAAATAAAAATATATAGAGAGTTAGATAGTTAGATAGATAGAGAGATAAATAGAAAGATAGATATATAGACAATGAGACATAAAGATAGACACATATCTAGATAGACTGATACATAGAGAGATATACACATATATAGACATGATGATAGATAGATACATAGATACATAGATCGATAGATAGATAGACAGATAAATATTTAGATTGATATACATATATATATATATATATTTAGACAATTAGACAATTAGATGGATAGACATATAAACAGACATATATACAGATAGTTAGATAGGTTGATTGATTGCTTGATAGACAGATAGACAGATAGATAAATAGATAGATGGATAGATAGATAGATAGTCAGACATATAAACAAATAGAGAGAGAGAGATATATATATATATATATATATATGGATAGATAGACAAATAAACATACAAATAGACTGACATATAGATAAATATAAAGCTAGATAAAAAAATAGATTGATAGACACAAATATAGATGATAGAAAGATGAATTGATAGTTGGATATATAGATGGATAGATAGACAAATAGATAGGAGGTTTAGATTGATAGAAAGATGGATTGATATTCTGTTAGATAGATGGATAGATAGATAGTTAGATAGATCGATATATACACACATAATTAGATAGATAGATTGGTAGATATATAAACATATAGATAGGTAGATTGATAGACAGATTGATAATTACATTTATAAATAGATTTATAGATAAATTAATAGTCAAATTGATAGACAAAATGATAGTAAGATTGATATTTAAATAGATGTACACATTGTTATACAGATAGATAGATAGAAATATAAATTGGTAAAAAGACATATAGTTATACCGATAGATAGACAGATAGTTATATATACATATAGATAGATGAAAATATAGATTAATAGATAGATAGATAAACACATAGATAGACATATATATAGACAAATATATACATATATAGATAGATATATATATATATATATATATATATATATAGAAAGATCGATTGAAAGATAGATAGTCAGACCGATAGATAGATTAACAGACAGATAAATAGATTGATAGATATATATATAGATGTATATATATATATATATATATATATATATATATATATATATATATTGATATATAGACAAATAGATAGATAGATAAATAGATAGATTGATAGATATATAGCTAGGTACATATATTGAGAGATAGATAGTTAGATAGACATATACATAGACAGATATATAGATGATTGCTTGGACACTTAATTTTTTTACCATTCATCAATCTCAATTGACTACATGCAAAATTGATGAAAGTTTCGAGCCCAGTCAAAAATTCTTTATTTAAAAATTCATTAATAACACTTCTGTTCATCCACTGACGATCTAAGCTCATTATGCCCTTTTTTATTTACAAAAAATAATGCCCAATCATTATTATAAATAAAACATTGTATTAATTCAAAATATACAAATAATTAAATAAAGTTACTTACAGATGAATATTTAAAAATTAAATTTCTTGAATATCGAGGAAATGCATTTGTAGAATCTACATTAATATATATAGTAATTTTTAGCACGATAAAGATTAATAGATATCATAGTTATACTAGATAAATGGTGCAAAGTATGATAATCCACAAAAAAAGGAAGCAAAAAAAAGACATTTAATGTTTGAAGGAGAGAAAGAGAGAGAGAGAGAGAGAGAGGAGGTGGAGAAAGAGAGAGATAAGGTGGAGAAAGAGAGAGGGGTAGATAAATGGGGAGAAGGAGAGAGAGAGAGGGAGGGAGAAAGAGACGGAGGGAGAGAGATGGGGAGAGAACTGGTGAAGGAAGAAATAGGGAAAGAGAGAGAGAGGAAGAGAGAGAGTAAGAGAGAGGGGGAGAGAGAGTAAGAGAGAGGGGGAGAGAGAGAGTAAGAGAGAGCGGGAGAGAGAGAGAGAGAAAGAGGGAGAGAGAGGGGGGAGCGAGAGAGAGAATAAGTAAGAAATGAGAGCGAGAAAGAAAATAACAAGAGAGGAGTGTGACATATAAAGAATGAGGAATAGAGTGACTAGAAGAATTAGAGAGGGAGAGAGAGAGAGATACATTGAAAGTTCAGTGTTAGAATGAAAAATTATATAAAAGAAAATAAAATATCTTTTGTTTAAACCTATCAAATATTACATCTTTTGTCATACGTAAGTTCATATTTGAGCTTGAGACCCAAATAATGAAATTAGGTAAGAGTACGACCCTTATTTATATTATACCATATATGAGCCTAATCAACGGACACTCATTCTACGTGCTTACATATTGTTGATATTATATCTTATGCCATTTAATTTCAAATTAGTTCAACAAATTAATATTATCCCATGTATAATTATATATTAGGATATATAGTAAATGTAGTTATATATAGTTACATATAGTTAAACATATATTTATATATAGATATATGCATACAAGTAGTTCTACGTATAAATAAATAAATGTATACAAAGTTATAAACAATTATATAGATATACATATATGTATACATAATTAAAAATAGTTATATTTATTTATAAAGAATTATTCATAGTTATAAAAATATTTATATATAGTTATACATATATAGTTAAACATTGTGTTGTATTATTTTATACATATAATTATAAATATTGTTCCATGTAGTTATAGATATAGTTACACGTATAATTAAAAATATATTTATACATGTATGTTTACATATTTGTTTATATAATTTCATATATTTATACATAGAATTATGTATAGGTGTGGATATTCTAAAATACATTTTTTATACTTATATATAAAAATGTATTTTAAATATATGTTGTTAATTATATATTTAAATATAGGCTATACATTAATAATATAACATTATGTATAGTTATATGTTATTATACATATAATACATATAGTTATAAAAAACTATATATCATTAAACATTTAGTTATATATATATATATATATATATATATATATATATATATATATTCATATGAGTAGTTATATTTAGATATACATAAATATATACAAAGTTGTAAACAAGTATATAGATTTACATATATGTATACATATATGTATAAATAGTTAAAAATATAGTTATATTTAATTATATAATGTTTTATTTAGTTTTATAAATATTTATATATGATTATAGACATATAATTAAATATGATGTTGTATGTTATTATACATGTAATTATAAATAAAGTTACATGTGATTATACATATAGTCACACGAATAGTTAAACTTATATTTATACATGTATGTATATATATTTGTTCATATAATTACATATATTTATACATATAATTATGTATATGTATCGATATACTAAAATATATTTTTATACTAATATATAAAAAAGTATATTAAATATATGTTGTTAATTATATATTTAAATATAGTTATGTATAAATTTTTTATAGTTATACATATAGTAAGATAGAATTATTTATACTTTTATGTTAGTATACATATAATATATATAGTTATAAAAAATTATATATCATTAAACATTTAGTTTTATATATATATTCATAGGAATAGTTAAATTTAGTTATACATAAATATATACAATGTTATAAACAAATATATAGATTTACATATATGTATAAATAGTTAAAATTATAGTTATATTTAATTATATAAAGTTTTATTTAGTTTTACAAATATTTATATATAGTTATACACATATAATTAAATATGATGTTATATGTTATTATACATGTAATTATAAATATAGTTACATGTGATTATACATATAGTTACATGTATAGTTAAACTTATATTTATACAAGTATGTATATATATTTGTTCATATAATTTCATATATTTATACATATAGTTATGTATAGGTATGGATATACTAAAATATATTTTTATACTAATATATAAAAATGTATATTTAATAAATGTTGTTAATCATATATTTAAATATAGTTATATATAATGTTTTTATAGTTATACATATAGTAAGATAGAATTATTTATAGTTATATGTTAGTATACATATAATATATATTTATAAAAAATTATAAATCTTTAAACATTTAGTTATATATATATATATATATATATTCATACAGTAGTTAGATTTATTTATACATAAATATATACAATGTTATAAACAAATATATAGATTTACATATATGTATACATATATGTATAAATAGTTAAAAACATAGTTATATTTAATTATATTAAGTTTTATTTATATTTACAAATATTTATATATAGTTAGACACATATACTTAAATATGATGTTGTATGTTATTATACATGTAATTTTAAATATAGATACATGTGATTATACATATAGTTACACTTATAGTTAAACTTATATTTATACATGTATGTATATATATTTGTTCATATAATTTCATATATTTATACATATAGTAATGTATAAGCATGGATATACTAAAATACATTTTTTATACTAATATATAAAAATGTATATTAATTATATATTTAAATATAGGTTATACATTAATAAATAAAATTATGTATAGTTATATGTTATTATACATATAATATATATTGTTATAAAAATTATATTTATGAATCAACTCATCCTAGTATCTCAAGATAAAAAAAATATAAAAATACAATTTTATTCTCAATAGTTTTGAAATTTTTATTTTTTTTACAACTTATTAATGTTCTTTATAATTCATTTTGCTTTATTTTTATGATATGTTTTTATTTTTTTATTATATTGTTTTGATGTTCTTAAAATTATATTAATTTATATTTATTTTATTATGATATGAAATAATATTTAATAATATATGTTCTAGACTAAAAATATTAATTAGTAAATATGTTTATATCATATTAAACTATAAAAGAGTACTCACATTTATTCGCTAGTACTATAAATTAATGTTTCATTAATGATACATACATTTCCATAATACTCCTCATATTTTCTTATATTCTTTATTACTTATTACAATATACATTTGCCACAAATTTTGTGAAACATGAAACTTAGATTCAAGCTTATAGGTTACAACTAATAGCCATAGTACTCAACTAATAACTACAACGTTCGACTAACAATTACTACTCTTATTTATTAGTTTTTTAAATTGTTTAAAATAAACATATTGCAACACTGTAATTTACCGTGTTTTAAAGATGATGTTATTAACATGGCATGATAAATGGTGTCCTAACGAATGTTGTCGTAGGGAGAATACTCTTGTATGGCTTGAAATTCATCAACGTTATAGAGATACCCAAACTCTTCATAATCCATAGTTATTAATGGTATAATTTGTAGCTAATATAAATTTGGTAGAAGTTGAATTGTTAGAGTAGTAATAAACTGCATTATTGTGGCTAAAATAATAAATTGAAGTTGATAAAATATTTTTTTAGTAGAAAAAAATTTATTGTGTTGCATGACATTGTGGGGATTATAAACATTAAAAATGTCTAAATATATTTAATAGTTTTATATCCTTTATCTAAATCAAAAATATTATAGATTTAAAATATTATACTTTTTTCCGATCGGTCTACCATGTTGTTGGTTCAAATTATTATTACCATACTATTTGTTTTTAAAAATATTATTCTTGATAGTAATTATGTACAAAAAAAGTTTGGTTAATATATTTTATACTATCTTAGCTTGAGTGTCCATGACACATTGCTATATGTTGATCTTATTATATTTGTATGAAATCATTATTTTAATATTACTAAACTTGATTCAACAAGTCCACTCATCACTAACACAAGAGAGATCACAAGGAATCACACACTACGAGACATCTATTGAAGGAATATTGAAATTATTAGAAATATAAGTGCTTTATTTCAAGAAACATAAATATGAAGTTATTTTTTTTGAGATAAATTTAATTTACAAAATTTTATATACATGGTAAATATAAATCTTTAAACACACACACACACACACACACACACACACCATGATAATCTTTGTTAAAGATAATGCTACCAATAGAATATAAATGAATCATGTAGAAAAATTACAATAAAGTCTATAAAAAAATTAATAAGAATAATTATTCTTATTTCATATGTTGACTTACGAGCTTATCACATTCTTACTTGCATGAATATCATATGTTAGTATGTATGATTTCCATGTATTGACTTACATGAGTAATAAGTATTGATTATGTGCTTACTATGTGTTCTCGTGCATTAATCCAAGTGCTTGAAACTGTGCTTGTTATATGATGATGTGTATACCTGCCAAGGATTGACTTGACATGTGAAAGCTATGTTTTGGTTTACTAAATGTTGCATCAAAAATTAAAAAACTTGGAACCTTACCTATAAATAAAAGTGATTTAGGGCTCCTAGCACACAACAACACATATCATGAGAATATTTCAAAGTGAATTGAGAAACTCTTGCTCAATTATTTTCAATTACATGCATGAATATTATTGAGTTTTTTAGAAGTTGGTAGAATAGTTCAAACTGGTTCAATCGAGTATAATCAATTTAATTTAATTTGAAATGCTAAATCATTAATTTGTTTTATTTTATTCATTTTATTTATTTTATCTATTATATTATATTTTATTTTATTTTATTTTATTTTTGAATTCAATCATTACTCATTTTTGAATATTTTTTGTAGATATCAAGTCAGCATACCTAAGTATGTATACTAGTTATGTAAAAAATACACATTCATATTGATGTATACTATTTTTGTAGATATCAAGTCAGCATACCTAAGTATGTATACTAGTTATGTATAAAATACACATGCATATTGATGTAGTGTATTTTTGTATATAGCAAGTCGGCAAACCTAAATAATACTATTTATATATTGTTTTTGTATATGGTCACCATCAAAATCCACACAATGACAATGCATTATATCACAAATTCATGAAGGAGTTATACGAATAAGTTTATATACGAAATCCAAGCATACCGTATGGTGATTAAAGAAGAAATTCATAAACAAAAAAAAATAGAATAAAAATGCTTACTCTTCGATTAAGCAATCCAAGATAATCGATGAACATACCTCAAATCAATAACACATTAAAACTTAAACCTCGAATTAATTTTATTTGAATCGACATCGAAAGATAATAGCGGAATGATGAGCAATTTGATCCTATTAGAGATGCGTCAAGTTAAGAGAGAGAATGTATATTTTAGGATAATATTTATATTTTTAATTATTAAAACATTAAATAAATAATATATATATATAATAGAAAAATATTCATTAATTTTATTTACTATCAAAATTTTTTCAACAAAATTAATGTGCGTGTAGCAAGGTACAAATGAAAAACAAATACATTACAATTTTTTATTATAATATTTATTAAACAATAAATATATAAATAATAAAAAAATATGTTTTGCCTTAAATTAGTAAAAATTTTAATATATGTTAATTTAATTTTTAAATTATCGAAAAAATTATTATACTTATTGAATTAATTATTTAGTGTTACTTTAATTTAAATTATTTAGTTTCTTAATTAAAAATTTTAGAAATATTTTTTCTATAATTTTTTAAAAAATTAATATATCATAAAAATAGTTATTTTAGACCTTATTAATATAATTTTTTTTGTATTTATATATATTTTAAATTAATTATTTATACTATCATTTTTTTTGATTTTATGAGGAGAATGTGGGTTTCAAGGATTGTTCATTTATAGATCAAAAACATAAATTTAATAAAGAAAAAATAAATAAAATATTAAAACAAATAATAAATAAAAAAAATTATATAATTAAATATTGGCTAGAAAAATACTGTTGCTAAATCGGTAGCTTAATTACGGATTTTATAAGCTAGATAAAATTTGCCACTATATTATAGATTTTATTAGTACGAGAAAATCCGTCACAAAATTACAAATTTTATTAGCTAGGGAAATTCCATCCCTAAATCCATCGCGAAATTAAGGATTTTATTTTCTACAAAAATTCCATCATTAAATCCATCACTAATATATTGATTTTATTAGCTAGGGATATTCGCTCACTAAATCCGTAGCTAAAATATAAATTTTATTAGCTAGGAAAAATCCATACCTAAATCCGTAGCTAAATTACTATTTTTATTAGCAAGAGAAAATCAATCGCTAAATCAAAGATTTTATTTGCAAGAGAAAGTCTGTCGCTAAATTTATCGCTAAATCATTGATTTTATTAGCAAGGGAAAATCCGTCGCTGAATCCATCACTAAATCAAGGATTTTATTAGCAATGGAAAATCTATCACTAAATCAGTCACTAAATGAATGATTTTATTAGCAAGGATACTCCAGTCGCTAAATCCATTACTAAAAATTAGCTAGGGAAATCCGTCGCTAAATTCATTATTAATTCCAGGCTTTTATTAGCGAGAAATATTCAATCATAATTTCCGTTGCTAAAATCTTCACTTTTCTTGAGTGGAAGTTACGAAAATTTTCCGTTGCTAATCCGTCGCTAAATTCCATGCTTTTCTTTAGCATAATTTATGAAAATTGTCCGTCGCTAAAATTTATTCTTTTCTTTTGCGGAATTTACGAAAATTTTCCGTCGCTAATTTGTCGCTAAATCTGTCACGAAATCCCCCACTTTTCTTTAGTGGAATTTTCGAACAATTTTCTCTCGCTAATCCGTTGCTATTTTTTTCATAAAAAAATCATCATTCACTTGCTATTCTCTAGCTAATATATTGCAAATTAATTAAGGATTGATCCCTAGTTAAAATTCCCTAGAAAAAATTCCCTAGCTAAATCGATATTTTTTTGTAGTGATATTATATATATATATATATCTATCTATCTTTCTTTCTTTCTATATATCTATCTTTATATCTATCTATATATTTATATATTTATCTATCTATCTGTCGATTTGTCTATATGTCTCGCTATCTATCTTTATATGTGTCTATATATCAATCAATCTATCTATATGTGTGTATTTCTCTATATCTATTAATCTGTTAATCTATTGTTAATCTGTCTATCTATTGTTAATCTGTCTATCTATCTATCTACCTTCCTATCAATTGATCTTCAATCAATTTTTTTATATATCTATCTTTCTTTCTATGTGTCTAACTTTCTATCCATCTATCTATATATCTATTATTCTATCTATTTGTCATTCCATCTATATATCTTTATATCTATCTATTAAACTATAAATCTATCTATTAGTCTATCTATCTATCTCCTTTTCTATATGTCTTTCTCTATAATTTTATAATTATCTAACTATCTATCTATATTTTTATCTATTTATCTATATGTCTATCTGTGTACTATTTTATTAATGTATCTCTATCAATCTCTTTATTTGTCTATGTTTTCTATCTATATATTTGTTTATCTATCTATAAATCTAGCTGTCTGTGTGTAAATGTGGCTATCTATTTATCTGCCTATCTATATATTTGTGTATCTATCTTTCTATCTATATGTCTATCTTATATATATATATATATATCTATTTGTTTATCTATCCATCAATCTATCAATTTATATATCTATTTATATGCCATTTTTTCATTCTGTCTATCTGTCTATTTGTCGATCTTTCTATTTATCTATCTATCTATCTATCTCTCTAACAATCTAATTGTCTTTCTTTTTATCAGTTAATTAGTCTATCTATTTTTATACCTATCTATTATTCTATCAATATGCCTATTTGTCTCTCTATCTATCTATCTAATTTTCTATATGGCTAACTATTTATCATTCTATCTGTCAATTTGTCTATTTGTTTATCTGTATATTTGTCTATCTATCTATTTGCATATCTATTCATCAATCTATCTATCTATCTATCTATCTGACTATCCATCTATTTGTCTATATGTCTATTTATTTATCTAACTATCTACATATATGCCTATCTACTTATTTGTTTATTTATCTATATGTTTATTTATTTATCTATCTATCAATCTATCTATGTGTTAATCTATCTATCTCTCTATATGTCTATAGATCAATATATATGTCTATCTATCTATATTTCTATCTATATATATGTCTATCTACTAATCCACATATCTAGCTATCGGTCTATATGTCTATTTATTTATCTAACTATTTGTCTATTTTTCTATCTATCAGAGTATCTATCTATTTTTGTGTGTGTGTGTGTGTGTATTTATATATATTTATCAATCAATCAATATATCTATCTATATATCTTTCTATCTATCAATCTATCTAGCTATATATTTAGTTATCAATCAATCAATCAATCAATCTATATATATGTTAATACATCTTTCTATTTGGCTTTCTTTCCATATATCAATCTATTTGTGTATCTATCTTTATATATATATATATCTATCTATCTCTCAATTTTTCTTTCTACATATCTATCTATCTGTCTTTCTATTTATTTGTTTATGTCTATTTATAATTCTATCTATATATCTATTTGTCAATCTATCTGTCAATATTCCATCTGACTATGTGTACTTGTCTTTATGTGTCAATATGTTTGTGTATATGTGTCTTTGTGTCTAAAAATCTATCTCTTTATATATCTAAATGTATATATATATATATATATATCTATATCTATCTATCTATCTATTTCTCTATTTATTTATCAATCAATTAATCTATCTATCTATCTAGCTACCGGTCAATCTAACATTTGTCTATCTTTTTATACATTTATTTGTATATTTGGATATATGTCTATCTGCCTATTTGTTTATTTATCTATCTATAAATTAGTCTATCTATATAATTATTAGTCTATCAGTCTTTCTGTTTATCTTTATATTTGTTTATTTTTCTATCTGTCTATCAATCTATCTATCTATATATCAGTCGGTCTATCTATTTGCCTATCTATCTATCTATCTATCTATCTTTGTATCTCATTATTTTCATAGCTATCTATTTATCTATTTGTCTATCTATACTTATGTTTGTCTTTATATATTTGTATCTATTTATTAGTATTTTTGTGTGTGTCTATGAGTATATGTGTCTCTTTGTCTATTTGTCTATATATTAATAGGTCATCTCTCTATCAATTTTATATATATATATATATATATATCTGTCTATCAATGTGTCTTTGTCTATTTATTGATATATCTTTCTATTTTCCTATCTATCAATCTATCTTTCTATCTCTATATTTTTCTATCTATCTATTTGTCCATTTGTCTATCTATCTTTGTATCTATTTATTAGTCTATTTGTCTAAGTGTTTATGTGTCTATTTGACTTTTTGTCTTTGAGTCTAAGTGTTTATCTTTGTATCTATTTATATATCAATATGTCTATTTATCTAACTATCTATTTATCTTTCTATATATATATATATATTTATTTATTTATTTATTTATTTATTTATATAACTATCTATCTATCTACCTATTAGTATATTTGTCAAATTGGATATCTAAATATCTTCCTATATGTTTATTTATATATTTATCTATCTATCTATCTAAATATTTATCTATACATTTTTCAATCTATATATCTATCTATCTATATATTTATCTGTCTATATGTTTATCTATCTATTTGTTTATCTATATATCTACCTATCTATCTATTTGTCTATCTATATATTTTCTATCAATATATATATATATATATATGTATCTATCTATCTATATATCTATTTATCTGTCGATCATTCTATCTATCTATTTGCTATCTATCTATCTATCTATCTATTAGTCTATTTGTTTCACTATCTATCTATCTTTTTGTCTGTCTATCAATCTATATATATGTCAATCTATCTATATGTTCATTTGTCTATATGTCTATTTATCTTTCTATCTATTTGTCTGTCTGTCTATCTTTCTATCAGTCTATTTGTCTATCTAATTTTTTATATTTCTATCTATCTATTATTCTATCTAACTATATTTATCACTATCTAACTATCTAATTATCTATCTATCTATCTATTAGACTATCTATTTGTCAGTCTATCAATCTGTGTATTTTTCTATCTATCTATCTATCTGTCAATTTATCTATATATCTATCTATCTGTCTGTTTGTCTATCTTTCTATATATATATATATATATATATTTGTCTATATATATATTTCTCTAGTTGTCTTTTAGTCTATCACTCTAGTTATCTATTTGTTAAGTTGTCAATCTATCTATCTATTTATCTATCTATCTATATATCTATCGATATACCTATCGATATACCTATCGATCTATCTATCTATTTCTCTATTTATCTATTTGACTATAGGTCTATTTGTCTATCTATCAATTTGTCTATTTTTTTATTATTCTATCTGTCTATATGTCTATATGTCTATCAGACTATCAATCTATCAGTGTATCAATCTTTCCCTCTTTCTGTCTAACTATCTTTCTATTTATCAATCTAGATATCCAACATCTATATAAATTTCAATTTATTTGTCTATCAATCTATCTATATTTCGACATGTCTATCTATCTTTAATCTAAATGTTATAATTGTATGAATCTGTATATGTAACTATTTAACTATCTATCTTTCTATCTATATATATATAACTATCTAACATGTATTTGTTTATTTGTCTATCATTCAATCTATCTATTGATCTTTATATCTATCTATCTATATCTATATCTATCTATCTATCTATCTGTTTTCCTGTCTATGTGTCAATATATCTATTTGTCTATATGTCTACCTGTTAATCTATATATCTATCATCTACTTATCTATATTTCTATTTATCTATCTATTTTTTTATGTGTCTATCTGTCAAAATGTCAATCTATCTATCTATCTATCTATCTATAAGTTTATATATATATATATATATATATATATATATATATATATATATATATATATATATATATATATCTATCTATCTATCTTTCTATCTATTTTTCTACCTACCAACCTATCTATCTGTCTATATAACTATCTATCTCTTTATCTATCTATATATCTATCTATATATCTATTTATCTACCTATCTATCTATTCGACTATCTATTTATTTGTCTGTCTATCTATATGTTTAATTATCTATTTGTTTATCTGACTATCTATTTTTGTATTTATGTGTTTGTGTCTATCTATCTATCTTTCTATATGTCTATCTGTCTATCTAACTATATATATATATATATATATTTGTCTGTCTATCTGTATATCTATCAATTTATATTTATATTATTATGCCTATCTATTTATCTGACTATCTTTTAATCTTTCTATTTGTCTAATTGTCTATCTGTCTATCTATGTTTCTATAAATTTATCTATCTATCTTTTTATCTATCTATTAATCTATACATACATACATACATACATGTATATATATATATATATATATATCTATATATCACTCTCTATCTATCTATTTATCTTTCTATCTATATATCTATGTATCTATATATCTATCTTCTTTGTATTCGTCTAATTATCTATTTTGTCTCTCTATATATCTTTCTATTTGTCAATCTTTATATCTGGCTATGAATGTATATGTCTATCTATATATCACTCTATCTATCTATCTATCTATCTGTATATCTATATAACTTCCTATCTATATATCTACATTATTTCTGTCTATCTATCTATCTAAATATCAATTTATATGTCTATCAATCTATCTATTTGGATATCATACTAAGACTTTATATGTCAATCTATCTATCTTTCTATGGGTCTAGTTTTGTAACTATCTATCTATTTATCTCTCTATTTATCTGTATATCAATATCTATTTCAATCTATCTATCTATATGTATATCTATGAATCATGCTATCTATATATCAATCTATCTATCTATCTATATATCTATCTATCAGTATATATGTTTATCAATCAATGTATCTATATGTCTATCTATCTTTTTATCTATATGTTTATCTATCAATTATTCAATGTGTCTATGTATCTATTTATCTATCAATATACCTATCTATCTACCTATCTATCTATATATGAATCAATTAATCTATCTATCTACCTATCTATATGTCTATATATCAATATATCTATTTATCTATCAATATATCTAACTGTCAATCAATCTCTCTATCTATATGTCTTTCTATGTATCTATCTATTTTCAATGATTCTAACTCTTTATTTGTCTATCTATTTATCTATCCTCTATCTATCAATCCATCTATATTTTTATCAGTCTATCTGTTAATCTGTCAATATGTCTATATGTTTATCTATTTATTTATCTGTCTATCTTTGTATCTATCTAACTATATATTAGTCTAAATAAATACACACACACACACACACATATATATATATATATGAATTTGTCAATCTCTCTATTTTTGTCTCTATCGATCTATCTATCTATCTATCTCTATATCTATCAATCTTTATATCTATCTATCTATCTATCTATTTCTATATCTATTTATTTGACTATGTATCTATCTGCGTATCTCTCTATTTGTTTATTTGACTAATTGTAAATATGTATATGTTCTTATATATCAAAATGTCTATATGTCTATAGTTCTCTTTATATATCTATCTAATTGTCAATCAATCTATCTGTCTATTTGCATATCCATCTATCTGGCTATGTGACTATCTTTGTATATGACTATCTATCTATTTGTCTATTTGTCTATCTACTTATATATCTATGTGTCTATCGATCTATCTATCTATCTATATATTTATCTATCTATCTATTTGTCTGTATATCACTTTATCTATCTATATATCTCTCTATCTATCTATCTATCTATTTATATTTTATCTATCTATTTGTCTGTTTGTCTATTTATCCATCTACTATGTGTCTATCTTTCTATCTATCTGTCTAACTATCTATCTATCAATGTATATATCTATCTTTCTACGTATCTATATATCTACCTATCTAAATATCTATTTGTTTGTCTATATATCTATTTGTAAATCTATCTATATGTATTTCTATTTTATGTATTTTTGTTTGTCTATCTATCTCTCTATGTTTCTATTTTTCTACTTTTTTATATGTCTATCAATCAATCTATCAATCTATCTCTCTGGTTATCTTTCTTTCTTTCTTTCAATATATATATATATATATATCTTTATCAATCTATCCATCTGTCTATCTACCTATCTAATAATCAATTTGTCTATCTAACTTTCTATTTTTGTATCTTTCTATCTGGCTACCTACCTATCTATCTATCAATATATCTACCTATATATCTATCAATCTTTATTTCTTTCGATATATCAATCTATCTATATTTCTATATAATTGTATATATGTCTATCTATCATTCTAGCTATCTAGCTATATGTTTATATATCTTTCTGTCTTTAAGTCTTTATCTATTTATATGAATATCACATTATATATCTATTAGTCTATTTATATATACATATACATACATATATATATATATATATATATATATATATATATATATATATCTATCTATATTTCTATCAACCTATCTATCTATCAATCTTTATATATATCTGTATATCTATATGCATATCTCTTTAATAGTATAAATATCGATTTAAATATCTATTGATCTATATATTTATTTATCTTACTATATATATATATATATATATATATATATATATATATATATATATATATATATCTGTCTATCTATAAATTTATTGATCTACCTATCTGTCTATCTATTTATCTATATATGTATCTATCTATCTATATATCTATCCGTTTAATTTTCTAACTATCATTCTATCAAATTAAGTAACTATCTTTCTATCTATCACTATATTAGACAATCTGTCTATCTATTTATGTGTTTATTAGTGTATCTATCAATATGTCTATATGTTTATCCATCTATTAGTCTATCAGTCTATCAATCTATCAGTCTATTTATTTATCTTTCTTTCTGTCTATCTATAAAAATATCTAATTATCTAAGTATCTTTCTATCTATTTTTCTATTATCTATCTGTCTATCCATCTACATCTGTATCTGTCTATTTGACTATTTTTCTATTTACCTATCTATCATTCAAAATATATATTTTTATTTAAACGTTTATATGTAGATCAATCTATCCATATAACTATCTAACTATTTATATTTCTAATTAATTATCTATCTAACTAACTATCTATCTTTCTATCTATCAGTTAATTAATCTATCTATATATCTACCAATCTATTAATCTACCTATCTATCTATTAATTTGTCTATGTGTTTATCTATCTATCTATCTATCAATCATCTATCTATCTATATATTTTTCAATCTGTGTATATCTGACTATCTGTTTATCTAAATATATGTATATTTGTCTATCTATTTATCTATCAATCTACATATCAATATATCTATCTATCTATCTAACTAACTATCTATCTATCTATCGACATGTCGATCAATATATCTATTTAATTACCTTTCTGCCTATCTATATATTTGTCTATCAATCTATCTATCTATTTATCTCTCTATCTGTCATTAATCAATCTATCTATTTGTCTATCTATATATTTATATGTCTATCTATCTATTTGCCTATCATATATATGTTTATCAACTTATCTTCCTATAAACATATGTGTCTATATGCCTATTTGTCTACCTGAAAATCTGTTTATCTATCAACCTATTTATCAATTTGTATAACTATCCATCTCTCTATTTATCTATCTATCTATTTATATATCTATCTATAAATATCTTTGTCTGTCTATCTATCTATGTTTCTATGTCTATCTATCTATATATTTATTTGTATTTATATCTATCTATGGTATATGTATTTGTCTGTTTATTTGACTATCTATCTATCTGTCTGTATATCTATCTTTTTTCTATTAGTCTATTAGTCTATCTACCTATCTATCTATATATTTGTTTATCTATAAATATGTCTATCATTCTATCTATAAATACATCTATCTATCTATATATCTATCTGTCTAACTGTCTATCTTTATATCTATCTATCTATCTATCTAAATATCCATCTATCTATCTATCTAACTATATAGTTTTCAATCTATATATCTATCTGTATATCAGGCTATCTATCTTTTTGGATATATATTTTATCCATTTATCTATCAGCCAACAATGAATCTCTCTATATTTCTATCTATTTATCTATCTGTTTCTCTATCAATTTATCCATCATTATATTTGTTTATCTCTCTATTTGCCTATCTATCTATCTATCTATCTATCTAACTGTCTCTCTCTTTATTTTACAATTTATCAATATTCTATCTGTCTATCTATTTATCTAACTCTTTATCTGTCTATGCGTTTATGTTTCTATTTGTCTATGTGTCTATCTATCAATCTCCCTATCTATCAGTCTATATATCTATCGGTCTATCTATCGATCTATTTTTCTATCTATCTATCAATCTAACTAACTATTTATCTTTCTAATTGTATATATATATCTATATGTCTATAAGTTATTGGCTTTTCATGTATCAGTCTATATGTCTCTCTCTATATATCTATGTCTCTATTGATCTATGTAACTTTTTGTCTATCTATCTATATATATATCTGCATATTTCTGATCTATTAATATCTCTATCTATATATCTGTCTATCTATCTATTTGACTATCTATCTATATATCTATCTTTCTATATATCTACCTATCTATTTATCTACCTATAGATCTATATACATATCTATGTATCTCTCTATCTATTTATTTATCTATCTATCTATCTATATGATAATCTAGCTATCTGTCTATCTTTCTATATGTCTATGTATATATCTATGTGTATATTTATCTATCTATCTATCTGTTTATCTATCTATATAGCTATCTATCTATTTTCTATATATTTATCTATCTATTTTTCAATCAATCACTCAATCAATCTATCTATCTATCAATATATCAGTCTATCTATTTATTTATTTGCCTATTTATCTTACTATATATCTATTAATCAATCTATTTGTATATCTATATATCTTTCTGTCTAACTATTATTTATATATCTATCAATTTTTCTATGAATTTGTCTATCAATCTATTTATCAACGTGTAAATCAATCAATCTATTTATCTATCTATCTCTTTATCTATATGTCTATTAATCTGTATATCAAACAATCAATAATCTATCTATATATCTATCAATTTGTCTATCTATGTATCTATTAATCTATTTATCTATATATATATATATATATATCTATCTATCGATCTTTCTATCTATTTGTCTATATATCTATTTAACTTATTGTCTATCTATCTTTCAATATATCTATCTAACTAATTATCTATATGTCACTCTATCTATCTATCTGTCAATCTGTCTGTCTATTTTTCTATCTATCTATCTGTCTGTATGTCTGTTTTTCTATCTATCTATCTATATGGTATATCAAACTAACTAATTAATGATATGTTTATCAAATTGTTTATCTATCTGTATATCTATCTTTCTATCTATCAAAATATTTGTATTTCTATCTATCTTTCTGTCTATATTTCTATATGTTAGTATATTTGTTTGTCTATCTATCATCTATCTATCTTTCTATTTCTTACCAATTTGCCTTTCTCTATGTCTGTCAATCTATCTATCTATTTATCTATCTATTTCTATTTATCTATATATCTATCTATCTATCTGTCTATCTTTTGTATGTCTATCTGTCTATTTGTTTGTCCATCTACTTGTCTATCTTTCTATCTATCTTTCTTTCTTTCTATTAATCTATCTGTCTATCTTTCATTATATATGTCTATCTATTTATCTAGCTTTCTTTCTTTCTATTTAACTATCTATTTGCCTACCTGTCTATATATTTATTTGGCTATCTTTATATATGCCTATATGTCTATAATTTTATTTTCTTATGTATTTATTTATTTATTTATCTATTTAACTATTTAGATGTCTATGAGAGTATCTATCTATATTTCTCTCTCTAATTGTCTTTATATCTATCTATTTATATATCTATTTGTCAATATATATACTTATTATCTGTCTATATTTATATCTATCTATTTGTCTATCTATCTATTTTTTGTTCTATTATATATTATATATCTATCTATTGTATATCAATCTATCTATCAATTTGTCTAATTTTCTATCTATCTATCTATCTATCTATCTATCTAGCTATCAATCTATTTCACTATCTATCAATCTATTAGTCTATCTACCTATTTATCTCTCTATCTATATATCTATCTATAATTATGCCTATCTCTCTATATGCCTATCTTTCTATCTCTATATTTATTTCTTTTTCTATGTGTGTATATATGTATGTATATATATATATATATATATATATATATATATATATATATATATATATATATATATATATATATATATATATATATATATATATATATATCTGTCCATCTACCTATCTATCTATTTAACTATCTATATAGTTGTCTATGTATATATTTGTATATTGATCTATCTAGCTATCTTGCTATCTAATTATCTATCTATCAGTCTATCTTTGTAAGTATCTATCTATCTAAATGTTAATCTTTCTATCTGTAATTTGTCTTTCTGTATTTGCCTATTTATCTATCTATTTATCTGTCTGTCTATCTATCATTCTATTTGCCTATCTATCTATATATTTTTCTGTTTATCTGTCTATCTAACTATTTGTCAATCTTTTCTTCTATTTGTCTTATATCATTGTATCTATTTATATATCTATCTATCTATGTATTTATGTTTCAATTTGTATATGTGTTTATCTATCTATCTCCATATCTATCTATCTATCTATCTGTATATCTATTTCCTTATCTATTTGATTATCTTTATATCTATTTGTCTAATTATCTATTTATCTATCTTTCTTACTTTCTATCATTCTAATTGTATATCTATCTATTTTTCTAAATGTTTATTTGGCTATCTTCGTATCAATATATTTGTCTATCTCCCTATCTATCTCCGTGTCTATATATCTATCTATCTTTCTTTCTATCTATCTATCTAGCTATCTATCTATCTATATATCTATCTGTCTATTTATTTGCAATGTATCTATATGTATATCTCTCTATATGTCTATCTTCTTATCTATCTATCTATTTGTATATCTATCTTTCTATCTATATTAAAATTTAACTATCGATCTATCTGTCTATATGTCTATCTCGTTATATATCTAAGAGTCTATCTATCTATTTGATTTATTTCTATCTTTTTATCTATCTAACTAACTAACTAACTATCTATCTATCTGTCTATCTATATATCAATCCATCTATGTATCTATATATTTTAGATCTATTTATATGTCATTATGTTTATCTGTCTATCTATCTATCTATCTATCAATCTATCTACATATTTTTCTATCTATCAATATATTTATTTGTATAACAATATATGTGTCTATCTATCTTTTATTTTATGTCTATCAATTTCTATATCAATTTGCCTATATTAATCTGTCTATTAATTTGTATATCAAATTTATCTATCTATCTATATATGTGTCAATCTTTCTATCTATCTATCTATCTAACTTTCTAACAATATATATATCAATGTCTATCAATATATATATATATATATATATAGCTATCTATCTATATGTCTGTCTGTCTATCTATCTATCTATATGCCTATATATTTGTCTATATATTTGTCTATCTATATCTCTATCTATCTATCTATCTATATATTTTTCTATCTTTCAATTTATATATCTGTCTATCTATCTATCTATATTTCTATTTATCAGTCAATCTATCTATCTAACTATCTGTCTATCTATCCACACATCTATAAATCTATCTATCTCTCTATCCATCTATCCATCCATATATTTATACATCTATTAATTCATCTATATATCCATCCATCTATGGATATATCTATCCATGTATCTACTCATCAATTTATCCATCAATATATTTATCTATCTATACATGTATTTATTCATCTATCCATCCATCAATTTGTCCATCTATCTATCCGTCTATTGATCCATAAAGCTATCCATCTATCTATCTGACTATCTATCTATCTATATATCAATCTTTATATATATATATATATATATATATATATATATATATATATATATATATTTTTATATATGTCTATCTATCCATATATCTATTCATCTATCTATCCATCTATCTATTTATTTTTTATATGTCATTCTATATGGCTGTCTATTTGTCCATCTATTGGTGTATCTATCTATCTGTCTATATATTTACCTATATATCTATCAATCTATTTGTTTGTCTATCTATATGTATGTCTATGTGTCTATCTGTCGATCTATCTACCTATCTATCTATCTATCTATTTGTATATCTATTTGTCTGTCAAAATATCTATCTGTCTATCTATCTATTCGTCTATCTATCGATCTATCTATTTGTCTATATGTATGTCTATATGTCTATTTATCTGCTGGTCAACCTACCTGTCTATATGTCTGTCTTTCTATCTAAATATTTATCTATCTAAATATCTAACTATCTAACTGTTGTCTTTATACCTATTTATCTATTTGTCTATCTATCTATCTATATGTCTATCTATCTATTTATATATTTGTTTGTCTATCTATCTATCTAGTTATTTATCTTACTAAGTATCTAATAGTCTATCTATCTATATATCTATCTGTCTATATATTTGTGTATCTAACTATATATCTATTTGTCTATCTTCTACCTATCTATCTGTCTATTTATATCACTATAAAAAAATATTGATTTAGCTAGGAAAATTTGGCTAAGGAACAATCCATAGCTAGATAATGAGGGATTAGCTAGGTAATAACAAAAGATCTTTGATTTTACATTGAAATTAATACTATCAACGGATTAGTGACAGATTAGCAATGGATTACCGATGAAAATATCTGATTGAAAATTTTTCGTCGCTAATATTTTCATAGATTTCATGGAAAAAACTAAGAAAATTAGTGATGGATTTAGAGATAGAATTTCTTTATCTAATTAAACCAAGAATTTAGAGATGGATTTTTCAACATAATTTCTCCAGCTAATTATATCGATATAAATTATGTCACTAATATTTACTTAGATTTCAGTGCCAAAAAACTAGAATTTAGAGACAATTTAGTGATAGAATTTCTCTAACTTATTAAACCATGAATTTAGCGATGGATTTAGCGAGGTAATTTCCCTCGCTAATTATATCGAGATAAATTCCACCACCAACACCCCCATAGATTTTCGGAAAAAAAACAAGGAATTTAGCCATGGATATAACGATGGAATTTCCCTAGCTAATTATATCGAGATAAATTTCATTGCTAATATTTTCATAGATTTCCACGCAAAGAAAACTAAGAATTTAGTAACAAATATAGCAATGGAGTTTCTCTAGCTAATTATATCGAGACAAAATTCGTCGCTAAATAATTATCTGAAATTTTTTTTACTATTTTATATTTTATTGAAAATGATTATTTCTTAAATTTTATTTTTTACAAAATATACCCATTTACTTAGTGATTTTTCCCTAGCTATTTGCACTGTGAATACTTTTCATCTCCAATTTTTAATGATTTAATTTTTTTTTAATTTATTATTTGTTTTAATATTTTATTTAATTTTGTTTATTAATTGTTCGTCATGGTCTCTAGATGAGTGATACTTAAAAGACACATTCTCCTCATAAAATTATAAAAATAGGATACTATAAATAAATAATTAAAAAATATAAAAATACAAAAAACAAATTCTATTAATAAGGATGAAAAAATTATTTTTATGATTATAAAATTTTAGAAAAATTATACAAAAAATTTTTCTAAAATGTTTAATTAGGAAACTTAAAATTTTATATTAAAGTAACATTAAATAATTAATTCTATAATTAAATTAATTTTTAAAGATATTTTAAAAAATAAATGAATATACATTAAAATTTCTACTAATATAAAGATAAAATAGTTTATTATATGATTAAATAGAAATTATTGACAAAAATATCTAAATTGATGAATAAACTAGTAAATATTAATATTATTATAAGTATAAAAAAAAATTTATGAATATAGGAAACTTTAAAAAAATTAATTAATACAAAGTTTGAAAATCTTCAATTATAATAAAAATTTAAATTTTTTCATTAAATTTAAAAGAAAATAAAAATGATATTTAAAAATAAATATATAGATGTTTGCCGCTACTAAAATTTATAAGAATTAAACAATTGAGTAATATTTTTACTATTAGCTTTTAATATTCAGTCATTATTAAAATATTAATTATAATTTTTTTTTAATTATCTTCTCACTTTAAGTAATTTTTAGAATTTTAAAAATTATATATTATTAAAATTAATATGAAATTTTATGCTTTTAAAATTATTTCATATTATCTTCATAAAAATTAATATGAATTCATAAAAATTTATAATCATAAAATATATATATTTATATATTTTTTAACAAAAAGAGTGTTTATAACTTTTAGGAGAGCGGCTTGAAGAATAATCATATTTTCAACGTTGCCTTCCTATATGAAATTTGCAAATTTAGTAACCATTTAATTTTTTTTTCTAGTTGGAAGTCCAAACATCTATTTTTTGAAGTTGTTTATATATTTATTATTTAATTAATTTGATAATTAAAAATTGTAAGGTGTTTGTTTTTCATGTGTGACTTGCTACACACATATGAACTTGTTTAAAAAAATTTGATAATAAAAAAAATATGAGTCTTTATGTTGTTTATATATTTATTGTTTCTTTAATGTTTTGATAATAAAAAAAAACATTTTCGGAATTTTACTAATTCAAGAATGCTTTCTTGTTGTCCAAGAGATAACTCTTACTCTCTCGAAATGCTCCACCTATCTCTTTCGACACCGATACAGCATATCCTAATAGTAGAGTAAGTGATAATTCCTTCAATCCGTGAGTTTCTTATTGATTTTAAGTATATTTTCTACCCTAACTCTTCATCGATTATCTTAATGCCAGAGTGTTTGTTTGTACTCTACTTTTTTTTTTGAATTTTTTCTTCTACCCTCACTGTTACCATATATTATACACAATACTTCATTAATCACCCTGGTATGCTTGGATTACTTATACACACTAATTCGTATACATACTTAATGCAGTGTGATATAATGCATTCTCTTTGTGTGGATGTTGATGTTGCATAGTAGGTATGGTATGCATGCTTGATATCCATGTTTTTTGCCACTCAGACAGGCTTGTGAATTTGGTTTTTAATCACGAAATGGGTGTTAGTGTTTCTGGCGAGCTGTGTGTATAAAATAACATATTTAATATTTGCATAAAAATTTATGTTAATATGATGATCCCAAGATTAATAACACATTAATATGTATAAGTGTATTTAACTAATGTATAATTATAAAAATAGGATACATAACTATATATAAATATAACAAAATAAATTTAATACACACACACACACACATATATATATAACTATATGTAAATGTACTTAACAATATGTATGTCAACATATAACTAGATAATAGCATATATCTACATCAATACCTTTACATAACTATATGTTTAAATATATATAATTGCATTAAAAACTATATATAACTACATCTACAACATGAATAACAACATATATGTAGCTATATGTTTAACTATATTTGTATAACTATTTATAAATATTTGTATACCTATATAAAATTTTTCATAACTATATTTAACAATATCTATAACTATGTATACTATTTTTATAACTATATTAATAACTATATATAATTATTTTTTTAACTATATAATATTTTATAACTATATGTGTAATTCTATATAACTTTATTTTTAACAAAATATACATATGTATAATAATATATAACGATATATAATGTATTTTACTACATGTATAACTATAAAAATGTTATATATAACAATATCTTTAACTACATACATATTTATAACTTTATGTATAATTAAATATAATTATATATAAATTTATTTATTACTAAATATACTATAAGTATATGAACATATAACTATAAATAATTGTCTTTTACTATATGTATAATTATAAAAACATTATAAATAACTATAATAATTTTCATTATTTTCAATCATAGGCAATAGTACCAAAAACTTATTTATTATTTCTAACAGTAATGTAAAATTTAAAAATATCACACAAGTGTACCATAATGTAAAAGAAAAAACTAATATCATCAAAGTAATTAAAAATGTTAAATGTAAGCAAGTAAAAATGAAGTTATGAATAACAAAAAAATTCTAGGATATAACAAAAGTAACAAATAAGGTAATAAGGAAATAACATTTTTATAAAGGACTATACTATAATTGATGATTTTCTTTAAGTTGTTTCTTCAATTATATTAGTAAAAATTCCCAATAAACCATATTTTAAACTTCACATGCATTTTTTTAAGTCTAACATGCTTCTCAAATTTTATATCTAAATTAAATAGAATACATTGCGAATATAGTAAAACCAACATGATAAGATATATGTCCTTTAGGATTTGCAAAATAATAATATTATATTCTTATATTACTTATAAATCAATAATATTAACTTTAGAATAAAATTATTAAATAAACATCAACCAAATTTGATCTACAAATTTAGCCTTTCAAGAAATATATTAGTATTACATTGTATTAATATTGGCCAAATAAAAGCAAAAAATAAATAATACAAATAATTCAATGAATAAATTTTTTTTTTAAAGATAACTATTAAAATGCACATCTTAAAATTTAAACTAACCCTAGCATAAATGAATTTAGCCTATTTTTAGATTTATGTTGATGTAAGTTTTTGTCAGACAAAAATAATTAAATGACAAAAGCATTCTAATTATTAGCAAGAAAAGAAATAAATATAGAAAAGAAAACTCCAATATGCATGAGTTAGATTGTTAGCTACATCTTTTACATTACAGCTCATCTTTGTAACCTCTTTTGTATCATTTTATCTATAGCTTCTTACTTTCTTTCTTTGCTTACAATATTTTGTATCTTCTCCAGCTTATCATTTTCAAAAACTACCATAAGTTTTAGAAAACTCTTCCGCGTGTTTTCCTCTTATGGAATTCTGTAGTTAAGACTTTTTATGTTTTTTCAAAAAGTAGTTTTTGAATCTTCTCTTTCTCTCATGATTCATGCCAAAAACTATCCCATAGGCTGAACTTCATTTGAACTTGTTCTTGGTTGTGTATACTATAACAAAACATAGAGGTGAAAAGAGGAACTATATTAGATATTATAAAAAAAATTCTCCATGCATTCTCATAATCTCTTATATATATATATATATATATATATATATATATATATATATATATATATATATATAAGCCAATTGATTTATGGAAAACATTACTTTTGTAGGTATAAAATGAGCTAATTTGGTCAATCAATCAATAATTATCCAATTAATATTATTACCTTTTATGATTCTTGAAAATCTCATCACAAAGTCAATGATAATATCCTGCAAATTATTATATATTTAGAATTGTTATTATCACATATTGAGTTTTTTTATAATCATTCCATAACTTAAAACTATTAGCACTATCTTATTTAAAATTGCATATAGAATGAATCATTCATTATTTTCAATTATGATTCCATTTCCATTAATATAAATTTTTCTTGTGATAACAAGTTAACAAATAGGTATAAGAAGAATGGTTTTGCATCAATTATCAATAGTTTTGTGATAAAAAGTTAACAAATAGGTATAAAAACTTAATAAAATTTTTTAGTGATAGCAAGTTAACAAAGAGGTATAAGAACAAAAGTTAAAATTTTTCAAACATAAACCTCAAAATAATAAATTATCAATGGTTTTGCATAAATTTGGTGAGTATGCTAATTATATTAATCTACTAGGATATGAAAAAAATTCAACCACTTTAATTGTAGTGTGTTTGTGTCCATATTTGGAAGAAATCAAACAACTTCATATTGAATCTAAAAATAACCAAAAGAAAATAATAGAGATCAAGGCTCAAATAGTGCTCTAGGAATAACATTCATCCAAGAATCATTTCCAAGCCACATAAAAACCATACATGATGCACTTTTTGAAAAACCCCAATTTCAAGAACAATGGTTTAAAGAGTTTTGATCATTTGTTTCACTTGTCATTTAATTGAGTGTTAATACTTAATATTCTTTTGGTGAATGATTTTGTATCATAATAGTTATTTTTTAGAGTTAAGAGAAAATTTATTAGTTTGTTTAAAGAACACTTAAAGTGAAGAATGAAAAAGTTATATGTAATACGGGGTTTTATTTTCAAAATTTATTGGAATGCAATTCTAGGAACTATATATAAATATTTGTATAACTATATAAAACTCTATATAATTAAATATAATTATATTTGTAACTATGTATTATAAGTATACATTTATGTAAATCTATATACTTGTTTATGCCTTTGTATATATTTATGTACAACTACTTATAACTACTTATATTAATATATCTATATATAACTATATGTTTAACTATATATAACTATTTATAACTATATATACTATATGTATAGTAACAATAACTATAAATAATTATATCATACTATATGTATAACTAGAAAAACTTTATGCATAACTATATTTAAATATATAATTTACAATATATATTTAATATACATTTTTATATATTAATATATAAAAATATATTTTACTATATCTATACCTATACATAACTATATGTATAAATATATAAAATTATATGAAAAAATATATATACCTACATCTATAAATATAATTTTAACTATATGTTTAACTATATGTATAACCATATGTGATTATATTTATAATTACATGTATAACAACATACAACATTATGTCTAACTATATGTATATAACGAGTCTAATTTCTAAGTCATATAAACAAAATTATTTAGTTAAACTTATAATGGAATGTGTATAATGGTGTGTCCTTATAGAATGGTCAAAATGGATTGAGATATCACAATATCAGCTTCTCCCATATAAAATTGAAATAAAAGGGAAAATATTATACAATAAAGAAAATGTATGACTATCAAAATCATATTATATAAATAAATAAATAAATAAATAAATAAATAAATAAATATATATATATATATATATATATATATATATATATATATATATAGACAAACACACACACACACACACACACACACACACACACACTTGGAAACATGAATGGAGTACTCTTATATATTATGGGCACTCTTAATGCATAATATAATAAAATAAAATAAAAGAAGGAAACTCAACAAATTGACTACTTCTCATTTACTTATGTTAGATAATTTTAGAGTTAGTTATTCTATTATTGATTAAATTATCATAATTTTTTTCTTCAAACAAATACATCGGCATATAAGTGATATCAAAATGCGCAATGAGTCATTGTATGAGTTGGAAAATTCCAACATTTAACTGCATTTCACTATGGGATACATATTCTTGGAAAGCTTTTGTCTAAATATTAAATTGTAAATGTGCAAGCATGTGGTTCTAAATTCATTATCAAGGAGGATTTGTTGGATGACATAGTTTTTGATGATGTTGTTGTTGCCCTAGTTGACCTTGCTAGAAGAGTATCATACAATATGCTCCTTGCTTCCTTTCTTTTATTCATTATTTGTTACTTTAAATTATTTTCATTGTTCCATATTTCAAAAATTTTATTCTATTTAGATTCGAGATCGAGTTTCTTTTCCTCCAATCTTATGCATGTTCTTACTGTTTAGGGGGGAAGTTGTAGATTTTCTAACTTCCAAGAAGGATTTCAAAATATTCAAGGTTAATCTTGTATTATTTTGGGACAATTTGGTAGTAGAATCTCAATATGGGCCAGTATTTGATAAGGGTTTATTTGAATAGTATATGGATTATTTAATAGCGTCGTCATGGAAAAGCTATGGCTTTGTTGAAGATAAAGATAAATTCTAATATTGTAAATGGTATTTCAACCATTGTGTAGTATATACGTACATACTAAATTTGATGCCATGATCACTAATAAATTAGACTAGTTTTTTATTTCTGTTTGAATTTGATGCTTGCTTTATGATGGCACAAGATAAAATGGGCAAAACAGATTAAAAAGGCAATGCTAAAGGAACTGATTGACCTAGAAAAAGGTGATCTCTTCTATTTGTTTCTTGAAAGCGGAGTTGTTTCCTATTGCTTGTACAAGGATTCTGAAAGAATTCTAAGAAATACTTATGGCATGTGTGTTTTGCATTTTCTACTTTTCTTTTTTTTTCTAGATACTATGTTTAAGATTCTCATAACTGCTAATAACTCCTTTTTTTCCCTTGTAATTGTGTAGGATTTGAAGCCTTAACTCCAAATATTTTTGCAAGAAATGATTGAAACTGTGGAAGGTAGTGGTTAAGTTGTTTAACTTCTTCGAACCCTATCATCACTCATGAGTTTGTGTACCATGGTCATGGTAAGTTGCATTTTATTGCTCATTATTTGCTTACACAAAAACATGATATGCATTCTTTGATCGTTTAATTTGAATCTCTGTTGTTCCTAATATTTTAGGTTGTTCATGAGAGATTTAGAATAGAGTCGCATTCTGAAATAGTTTCTCGGTTCAATGAGAGGTTTCTTTTATATATACATATAAGATAAATGCTAGTATATCTCTTATATGTAGATGCGGTGTATATATGTTCATATATACTCAATATATCTACATATAAACTATGGTATTTGTACATAAAATACTGCAGTATTATATGTACATGTATACTGAGTATATATGTATATAGTATATATGTACATATAATACTGTAGTATATATGTATATATACTATAGTAATATATGTAACTAGTGAAATACTAGTATATATGTAAATATATACTGCAGTATTATATATTTAGCAAAACATAACTTTTTAATTTATTTATTTTGATTTGATTGGTTGGTTTAGATTTTATACAGATATTGTACCGCATTGTTCCCCATACGAAACTTTCATAAGTGAAGAGATTTTTTACTAGACATGACACACCATGACTAAGACAACTTTGTCCCAACAGAAAGATGGTGACCAGAGGAGCTGGGGGAGAGAAAGCAACATCAATTTAATGAATAGTTTATATTTTATGTACTGTATATATGTATGTATGTTTGAATTTTTATCCTATAAAATCTAGTTGCATATTTCTTGTGCCTTGTGTTTCTAGGTTCGATGCAATTTCGAACAAACAAAGTTCATTTTTGCAACCCTGTTTAAGGTGTTTGTTCCTTTTTTAATGCTTATGGTAGAATATATAGCTGTTTGATGTTCATGCTCCATAATAAGTGTTTACACTCTAATTTAATGTAAATACTAGTACATTTATTCCTGTATATATGTATATGTACAAATATACCAGTTATATGTACATATACATATATACTTGTATATATGTATAAGTATTTACCAGTATATGTCTATATGTAAATATACACTAAAGTATATGTACATATTTATGTGTACATATAGATACTTATTATATGTACATATATACACTATAGTATATATGTACATATACATATTTGTACATATATACTTGTATAAATATACATATACATCTATACCAATGTATACATATATGCTGTAACGTATATGTATACATGTATATATGTACATATACATTGTAATCTATATGTACATATACTGAGTTTATATGTACATATAAATACTTGTACATATATACCAGTATATATGTACATATACATATATACTAGTGTATACATATACACTATAGTATATATGTACATATATACTACATCGTATATGTACATTTACACTGCTATATATGTATATGTACATATATATCAGTATATATTTACATATATACTATAGTATTATATGTAACTAGTGAAATACAAGTATATATGTACATATATACTATAGTATGTATGTACATATAAATTACAGTTTTATATATTTATCAAAATAGAACTTAATTTATTTATTTATTTTGATTTGAATGACTGGTTTATTTTTTGAATATATATGATACCGCAATGTTTTCCATATGAAAAGCTTATAGAAGAGAATCAATTTTTCACTTGACATGATGCACCATGACTCGGATAGCTCTGTCGTAGTAAAAAGATGGTAATCATAAGAGCTAATAGAGAGAAAGTAATGTCAATGCACGGATACATTATACTTTATGCACTGTCGCTAGATAAATAAATTATTTTGTGTTATGTTTTTATTTTAATTATGTAAAATATTGTACCATAATAATTTATTAAATGATTTTATTTTTTGTTAATTAATAAATTATCATTTATAGTTTCTGTGTTTATTTAATTTAATATAAAATATTAAATTATTTTATGAAATTTTTTTAAAAAAAATAATATACTAAAAATAGTTTTGGATTATAAATAGCTAGGGATTTTCCCTTGCTAATTTTGGTAGGGAATTTTCCATTGCTAATTTAGCTAGGAAAATAATTATTTTAGCTAGTGAATTTTCCATCGCTAAAATTTTTTAGCTAGGGACTCTTTCCCTCATTAAATTTTAGCGATGAACAATTTAGATTGGGAAAGGTTCTGTCATTAAATCCATTAGTTATGGAGACTCACATTTAGCTTGCTAGCTAGGAAAATCATATTTGAGATAGGGATATTTTCATCACTAAAGTTTTTTAGCTAGGGACTCTTTCCCACGCTAATTTTTAGAGACGAGTACTTTAGATTGGGAAAGTTTCCATTATTAATCTGTCACTATATCCCATTTAGTGATGAAAAACCCCGCATTTGGCTAGGGAATTGTCCCTACCTATTTGGGATTTTTTTGTAGTGTTATCTATCTATCGATGTGTCTAGCAATTTGTTTATATGTTTGTCTAGCTATCTTCTATTTGTCTATATATATATTTATATATCTATCAGTCTATCTATCTGTATGTGTATATATCGATCTCTCTATTTCTAAATTAGTCAATCTATTTGTTTATCTATCTATAATTCTATCTATTTGTCTTTCTGTGAGTCTATCTATTTATCTTTCTGTTTATCTATCTCTTTATCTATTTATTTATTTATTTGTTTGTCTATCAATCAATCAATCAATCTTTTTATTTGCATATATATTTGTCAATCTATCTCTCTATCTATGTCTTTATCTATCTATTTATCAATTTGAGCATCTATCTATCTATAAGTCTATTTATTTATCTATCTATATGTATATCTATCTATCTATCTATCTGAATATATATGAATCAATCTATCTCTCTAACTATCTTTCTATCTATCTCTCTATCTATCTATCTATCTACCTATCTATTTGTTTATCTATCTATCTCTCTATCAGCTTGTCTATCTATTTCTCTCTCAATTTGTCTATCTATCTATCTATCAATCTATATATATGTCAATCTATTTGTTTATCTATCAATCTATCTTTCTGAATCTCTAATTGTCTATCAATCAATCACTCTTTCTGTCTATTTATTCTCTATATTCTTTTTCATGATGCAAACATAATAAGATATAATTTGGCCAAATATGGCTTTGTGCCAAATTATTTTATTTGGATTTATCATGGGGAAAGTACAATGGCTCTGAATATTGAACAAAATGAGGGTATTGAATCATTTGCTTGTGGCGAAGAATCATCAAACAACTACCATAGAATGATCATGGAAGCTACTGGTGCTGGCTTCAATATGGATTATGTGGATGAACCACCTAATCCTGAAGCTTAGAAGTTTTAAGAAATGCTTAAAGCTGCAGATAAAGAGTTGTGGTCTGGTTGTAAAACACATTCACAATTGTCACTTGTGGCTCGACTAATGAACATTAAGTCAGAAAATCATATGTTTGAAAAATTATTTGATCAGGTGACAGAACTGATGAATCAGATTATTTCAGATAATAATTTGATCACTAACAACTTTTACAACACTAAGAAGTTACTACGAGGAATGGGTCTTCTAGTGGAAAAAATTGAATGTTGTTTAAATGGATGCATGTTATATTGGGGCTGTGATAGTGATTTAATTAGCTGTAAGTTTTGTGACCATCCTCAATTTAGGTAGGCACCTCATGTTGTAGATACGTGACAAAAATTGAAGGTTGTCTTTAAGAAGATGTATTATTTTTCATTAATTCCTCGATTATAGAGACAATATGCATCAAATACTACTGCAAATGAAATGAGGTGGCATTCCAAGCATGAGGTTGAAGAAGGGGTAACGTGTCATCCATCCAATTCACCTCATTGGAAGCATTTTTATTATATACATTAAGAATTTGCTGCTGAAATTCGAAATGTGAGATTGGATCTCTACAATGATGGATTTCAACCATTTGGTCAATCTGGACAATGGTATTCATCATGGCCAGTGATAGTGACGCCTTATAACTTGCCTCCATAGTTGTGTTCGAATGAGCAATATATGTTTTTGTCAATATTAGTTCCAAGGCCAAAAAATTCGTAAGACATGCTAAATGTTTTCTTATAGTCTCTTATTGCAGAGTTAAATCATTTATGAGATGTTGGCGTGAATACGTATGATATCTCAAAAAAGTAAAATTTCATTATGCGGCCTGCCCTTATGTGGATGGTAAGTGACTTTCCTGCATATTCAATGTTGCTTAGGTGGAGTACTATAGGATCATTCACATGCTCATATTGCATGAAAAATTTTGATGCATTTACCCTCAAATTTAGTGGTAATTAGTCATGGTTTGATAACCACCGTTAGTTTCTACCTATGAATCATCCATTTCGAAGAAATAAAACTGCATTTCGAAAAAATAGATCTGTGATGACAGTTGTACCAGTAGTTCGTTCAAGAGTTGCTATTATTACAGAGATTCATAGTTTGGGTTTGAAGAAGGTAACCAAAGAGGATGCTACTGGAAGTAATGGACCAATAGGCAATTTACTTGGATGGAGGAAACGTAGTATATTTTGGGACTTGCCTTGTTGGAAGTCCAATTTAATTCATCATAACTAGATGTAATGCATATTGAAAAAAATATTTTTGATAATGTTTTTAACATTGTCCTTAATGTAAACGGAAAAATAAAAGACACTTTAAAATCAAGACAAGAGCTGAATGATTACTGTTGGCGTCCTGAATTGAAACTGAATGAGGAAATAGAAAAATTCCTTAAAGCTTGCTACACACTTGATAAGAAGGCAAAATAGATATTATGTGAATGGGTTAAATATTTTAAATTCCCTGATGGATATGTGTCAAATATGGGTAGATGCATGGATATGAAGAATCTTAAGTTATTTGGAATGAAAAGTCATGGCTGTCATGTATTTATGCAGAGATTAATACCAATTGCATTCCGTGAATTACTTCCACTAAGTGTTTAGAAGGTCCTTAAAGAACTTAATTTATTTTTCAAATAGCTAACTGCAACCACAATCAAAATAGATGACATGGTGAGGTTGGAGAATGACATTCCACTTATTATTGTAAGCTTGAATGGAAATTCCCACCGAGTTTTTTTGACTCAATGGAGCATTTTCCAGTCTATTTGGCATATGAAGCAAGGATTGCAGGACCAATGCAATTCAGGTGAATGTATTCTTTTAAGAGGTAAATACATATAATTTACCGTGTTTTATTATTTTGTACTTTAAGTTATATTGTAAATTAACCAAATTAAAACCTAACATTGTGGTTGTAGGTATCTTCGTAAGTTGAAATTGAATGTTAGAAACAAGGCAGAAGTTGAATGTTCAATTTGTAATGCATATTTAGTAGAAGAAGCATAATTATTTTGTTCTTATTATTTTGAGGATCATGTCAATACAAATAATAGAAATATGCTGCTAAATTATGAAGGTCATGTGATGGTAGAAGATGATTTTGTAGACAAACTATCTATCTTCTAGCACCCTGGAAGAGTATTTGGAAGAGATATGAAAAGATGTATGACAGATGAAAAGTACAAAGCAACCCGGAGCTAAGTTTTACTTAATTGTTACGAGGTTGCACCATACATTGAGTATGTATACCGAAAATGATTACAGGTTTAATTATAGTTTAATTTTATCTATAATAGGAATTATTAAAATTGATATACATTTTTTTCTCTCTTTTTTATATTTGTGTAGTATTTATGTTGAGCAGTTAAAATATAGACAACCAGCAATTTCCAGCAAAGATGTCGATTATATGCTAGAAATTGAATTTGGGAATTGGTTCAAAAATTATGTGAGAATTATTAAGTTTTAAATTTTTGAATTATGTATTTTATTATTATCTTTTATTTGTTAATATCAATTTTTTAATTTATGTCACCAGCAATTGATCCTTCAAATGAAGATTCGAATATTTTTATTCAGAATCTAAGTAAAGGCCCGTTTAGATATGTGACAACCTATTATGGGTATTTTGTTAATGGATATAAATTCATACAAACGGGCATGGTTCTTCTAAAATAATATGAATAGTGTTGTATGCATTAAAGACGTGGGAGAGTGCAGATGAGATTGATTATTGTGATCAACTTAAAGAAGTTATTGAGTTGGAGTATCATGGACTCGAAAATAAAAGGATTGTATTATTTAAGTGTGAGTGGTTTGATCCTACACGAAATGTAGGCACAATGATTCATTCGGATTATAAGCTAGTGGATGTTAACCATAAATGTATAAAAAAGCGATATGAGCCATTTATTATGGCAGTTCAAGCCGCTCAAGTATATTTTTATACATATCCGAGTTTATCTCGTGATAAGAGTGATTTGTGGGTGATTTGCAAAATCAAAGTACGATCAAAATTTGAAGTATCAACATCGCAAGAAAGAAGTGCAGACTTAGATATTTCACTGGCATTCCAGGAAGATGACATAAATAATTTTGAACCTGTTAATGTAGATGAAGATTCAAAAAATTTATGTGACTTAAAAGGTGACATAATAGAAATTGAAGATGATCAATTTCTATCTGAAGATGAGTTCAAACTTCTTTCGAAATCAGACGAAATATCAGTAGATCTATTGGAGGAGGACAGTGATGCTGAAATCTATCAGTGTGTTTTTTTATAAAATGCATGCTTGTTCATCATATCTCTATTATTTGTTCTATGTTTTATTTTTTACAACAGATGATGCCTAAAGGATGTGGTCATGGTGGAGGTGAACATGGACACAGAAATGAAGCAAATTCATCTAGTATGCTACATTATGCTGTAGAATCTGTACCATCTCATAGCCACCATATCCAGACTTCAACATCACATTTACCATCTCTATTTTTATTACAATCACCATAATTGATACCTCTACTATTACCTTTATCAGATGTAAGCCCACCACTGATTATGCTTTCTGCACACACTTTTGATCTATCTCTATCTTCTACACCACATTATACATGAATTGTTCCCCCATTTACAATACTAATGACATCATCAAATGTTGTGCCTTCCTCTATAGTCAGTGCAAAGTTAGAAATTGAGATTGTGGATGAGACATAAAAGAAATATGTAAAAATGACTTGAAAAAAAAATTTTGATGTTACTGTCAGTGGTTTTTTTAAATATTGTTATGATTCGCTTGTTTTCTATGTTATTCATTTATTTGTGCAGTTTTATTCCATCTCATAAGTATTCAACTATAATTACAAAGTCTTTCAAGAAAATGGCTGATTATAAATCATTCTTCTCGAAGAAAGTTTTAGAATTGGCAAAGGAGTCTTAAATTAATGATTTTTAGGTAAAGATAATAAAAAAAAGTATTGAAAAATAATAATCAAATTACTTATCAATTATGTTGGTATTATTCAAGCACTAAATAATTATCTTCTTGTTGTTAATATAGATTCTTTTGTGATTTTTCTATATATAGAATTAGTGCACATGGGCACCTAAATTTGATGGAAAGATAAAGTCATTATGGGAGATCAAAGCTGCTCAATGATATTCTGATTTTGTCCATAAATTGAAGAATATGAAAGAAAGGCCTGATATTATATCTGAGAATGACTGGTCCGAGTGGCTTATGTATTGGGAGGATTCAGATGTGATAAAAAAATCATATATTGGCAGCAAAAATCGATTAAGTGAGGTAGCTGGACTAGGTACAAGAATTTGTTGACACATAGGAGGGTCAAAGTCGAGCATTGAGCATGCTCGAGATCTCATACAATTTTAAAATTGTAAACATTTATATTTTAGTGGTTGTCCTAATAGTACAATAAATCAAATCTCTGCATGGTTTTATTAATTTTGTTAAATTTTTTGATCATTTGTTTTTTAATGACTTAATAAAAACAAATTCTAGGCTGGAAAATTGGTTCGGGATCAAAATTTTTATCAGATTTTTAGGAAATGCATGTGAAGAAAGTGGATGGTCAGTTTGTTGAAAACAAATCTCAGATGATTGCTGTAAGAACTTGTTATATTAATAAAATTTTATAATACTATAGTAAATTTTGAAAATTGTTTGGATTGCAAAATATTTATTTTATTTTTGTATATCTAGAATTGTTTTTTTCTCTATTTTATCTCGGGACCTAATGGAGTAATGTGTGACAACTGCTCATCAACAAGTTGAGGGTTCTATGGATCTTCAACCAGTGACTATGATCCTATTTATTTAGACACCATAGGAGGTCATAAGAAGCAACGAGTGTTTGGAATCATCTTGAAGGGAGTGACATTTTGTTGTAGTAGTCGTGCTTCTAATTCATATATCTCAGCAATGGTCAATGAGGTGGTCGAACAACAATTAATGGAAACAAATGAATGTATTGTAGTTATGGAGACCGAAATGAAAATGAAGGATGAGCAGATATCTCATATGAAGGAAAATATATATGAAATTATAGAACAGAAGGATGAGCATATATCTCATTTAAAGAAAGAAATATATGAAATTAAAGAATAGAAGGATGTGCACTATACTATTTTGATAGAAGAAAAGTATGAAATTAAAGAAATGAATGATGAGAGGAAAAGAATTAAGATTGTAATGCAATTGTAGATGTCCTATATGGAGTCACAGTGGCATTGGCGCAACAAATAGCACTCTGAGATCCAGCTGCAAAACCTCCCAGGATAGAAGATGTCCTATATGGAGTCACAGTTAGATGCATTAGCACAACATATAGTATTCCGAGATCCAACTCCAAAACCTTGTAGGAGAGGCTAGCATTCCATACAAATTATGAAGATGATTGAGTGTGAGAATTATTTCTGAACTGTTATTTATTTTTTCCATGTGTAGCAAATAAATATGTTATTTTTTGCAGGTTTCAATTTTTTTATTCTATTTTTATTCTTTGCTTTTCCAATTAACCCAATTATGAATCTTTGTAGAACACATTATGTGAGACAAAAGAAAAAATTCTGATTCAAAGCATTCAGACATTACCACAGTACTTCAAATGCATGGGTCCCACATTTTACCAATTTCAGCTTTATCAAAAAGAGGGCTAGCTTATCTTATGTTTATTATTCTAAAAACATTTTATTTTTACACTCTCTTTATCTCTAAACATAATTGCTGGATATTTTTTGTATTTTTTTTGAAACTATAAGATAATCAAATTTAATTTGTGTTTGTTTATGTCTTTAATATTTGTTTTTATATATCTGTGAATATGTTTTTGTGTCTCTGAATTTTTTGGGTAGTGTTTTAGCCTATTATATGTATGTAAGAGCCTATTTTTAGCAGTGGCAGCAGTGGTAGCGATGGTAGTGGGAGTAGCTGCAACATCAACAAATGTGGTATATACGTACATATATAGTTAGTATATACATACATATAATACTACAGTATTTTATGTACATATATACTGAGTATATATTGTACTCAGTATATATAGTACTCAGTATATATGTATGCATAATACTATAGTTTATATGTACATATACTACAGTAATATATGTATGAGTGAAATGCTAGTATATATATACATATTTATTACAGCAATATATATTTATCAAAACATAGTCATTTATTTATTTATTTTGATTTGATTTGGTGGTTTAGATTCCGTATATTTATGGTACCAAATTGTTTCCCATACAAAGCTTCTATAAGTGAATATATATTTCGACAAATAAGATGCACCATGATTCAGACGCATTTTCATAGTGGAAAGTTCGTGATCAGAGCAGGAGATGGAGAGAAAGCAACGTCAATGCATTGATAGATTATACTTTATGCACAGTCAGTAGATATTTTGATTAATAAGATGTAATATATTTTTTAGTAATATTTTTTAGTTATTTAAAATATTGTACTAGAATAAGTTATTAAATAATTTCTTTTGTTTAATTTAAAAGTTCATTTATTATTTTTGTTTTTACAAAATTTAATTTAAAAATATTAAATTATTTAATTAATTTTTTGTTTAAACTTTATGACAATCAACTTTAATTTGTGTTTGTTCATGTCTATATTAATTATTTTTATATATCTGTGAAAATATTTGTGTTTCTCCGAATTTTTTGGTAGAATTTTAGCCTATTATATGTATGTAAGAGCCTATTTTCAGTAGCGGCAGTAGTGGTAGCGATGGCAACGGGAGCAGCTGCAACAGCAACAAATGTGGTATATACGTACATATATAGTTAGTATATACGTACATATAATACTACAGTATTGTATGTACATATATACTGAGTATATATAGTACTCAATATATATACTACTCAGTATATATGTATGCATAATACTGTAGTTTATATGTACATATACTACAGTAATATATGTACAAGTGAAATGCTAGTATATATATACATATTTATTGCAGTAATATATATTTATCAAAACATAGGCATTTTTTTATTTATTTTGATTTGATTTGGTGGTTTAAATTCCGTACATTTATGGTACCAAATTGTTTCCCATACAAAGCTTGTATAAGTGAATATATATTTCGACAAACATGAGGCACCATGATTCAGACACATTTTCGTAGTGAAAAGTTCATGATCGGAGGAGTAGAGGGAGAGAAAGCAACTCAATGCATTGATAGATTATACTTTATGCACAGTCAGTAGATATATTGATTAATAAGATGTAATATATTTTTTGTAATTTTTTTGTTTTAGTTATTTAAAATATTGTACTAGAATAAGTTATTAAATAATTTTTTTTGTTTAATTTAAAAGTTTCATTTATTATTTTTGTTTTTATAAAATTTAATTTAAAAATATTAAATTATTTAATTAATTTTTTGTTTAAACTATATGATAATCAACTTTAATTTGTGTTTGTTCATGTCTATATTAATTGTTTTTATATATCTATGAAAATATTTGTGTTTCGCCAAATTTTTTGGTAGAGTTTTAGCCTATTATATGTATGTAAAAGCTTATTATCAGCATCTATAGCTACGACAGCTGCGGTAGTAGTGCCAGCAGCAGAGGTAGGGGAGGCAGTGGAGGCATATGCAACATCAGAGGCAGCATTGGCATCAGCGGCAGCAGTGGCAGTAGCGGCAGCAATGGTATCGGAGGTATCGGCGACAATGGAGACAACACTGGCAGCAGCAGCAGGGCGGCAGCACCAGTAGTGGCGACAACACTGACAACAGATGCAGCAGCCGCTGCCACTGTGGCAAGGGCGGCCGCAACAACGGGAGTAGCAAGAACGGCAAAATTTGTGGTATATACCTACATATATTGTAAGTATATACGTACATATAATATTGCATTATTTAATGTACAAATATACTAAGTATATATGTATGCATAATACTACAATTTATATGTACAAAGACTACAGTAATATATGTACGAGTGAAATGCTAGTAAAAATGTATATTTTTTCTGCAGTAATATGTATTTATCAAAACATAGTTTTTTTTTATTTATTTTGATTTTATTTAGTGGTTTAAATTTCTTATAGATGTGGTACCACATTGTTTCCCATACGATGCTTGTATAAGTGAAGGGATTTTTCAACACACATGAAGCACCGTGACTCGGACAACATTTTTGCAGTGGAAAGTTGGTGATCGGAAGACCAGAGGGAGAGAAAGCAACATCAAAGCATTGATAGATTATACTTTATGCACAGTCAGTAGATACATTGATAACTAAGATGTAATAAATTTTTTTTTGTTATTTAAAATATTGGATTAGAATAAATTATTAAATGATTTTTTTGGTTTATTTTAAAATTTTCTTTTATAGTTTCTGTTTATTAAATTTAAGATAAAAAGATTAATCTATTTAAATAAATTTTAGTTTAAGCTGTATCACAATCAATTTTAATTTGTGTTTGTTGATATCTATAATAATTATTTTTATATATATGTGAAAATGTTTGTGTGTCTTCGAATTTTGTGGGTAGAGTTTTAGCCTATTATAGGTCTGTAAAAACCTAATATCAGTAGCAGTATCAGTGACACCGGCGGCGGCGATGACAGCGGCATTAGCAGAAGCGGTAGCTGCGATAGTGGTGGCGGTGGCAGCAGTGTGAGTAGCCGTAGTTACAGCAGTGGCAGGGCGGGAGCGGTGGCATCAGAGGTAGCAGCAGCAGTAGCAATAGTGATGGAAGTGGTGGTAGCAACGGCTGCACCGGAACCAATGGCTGGAGTGGTGGTAGCAGCTGCTGCACCGGAAGCAGTGGCATCACCGGAAGTAATAGTAGAGGTGGCAGTGCGGAGGTAGCAGTGGCGGTGGTGGCGGCAGTAGTGGCAGCGATGATAGCAGAAGTGGTATTGGCAGCGATAGCGACAAAGGTAGCAGCGGCAGGAGTGGCAGCTAGTGCAACATCAACAGCACCAAATGTGGTATATACGTACGAAAAAAGTCAGTATATATGGACATATAATACTGCAGTATTTTATGTACATATATACTGAGTAAATTTGTACTCTGTTTATATGTACACATAATGCTATTATTTTTATGTACATATACTACAGTAATATATGTACAAGTGAAATGCTAGTATATATTTACATATATACTACAGAATTATATATGTATCAAAAAAAACTTTTTTTTAATTTGACTGAGTGGTTTAAATTTCTTACTGATATGATACCACATTGTTTCTCAGACAAAACTTTTATAAGTGTTGGGATTTTTCACTAGACATTACGTGTCGTGACTCAAATAGCTTTGTCGCAATAGAAAAATGATGATTGGAGGAGCTGAGGGAGAGAAAGCAACATCAATAAATGGATATATTATAATTTATGCACTGTCGGTAGATACATTGATGAATAAGATGAAATAAAAGTTTTTTATTTTTTTATTTCAATTATGTAAAATATTGAATTTGATTAAGATATTAAATGATTTTATTCTTTGTTTATTATAAATTATTTATAGATTTAATTTTTATTCAATTTGATATAATAATATTAAATTATTTAATTAAAAAATTTTAAAATAAATTAAATTCTAAAATTATTTTTGAAATTAAAATAGCTAGGGAAAAATTCCTAGCTAAATTAACAAGGGAAAATCCCTTGCTAATTTAGCTAGGGAATTTTCTCCAGCTAATTTAGCTAGGAAAATATTAAAATTAGTGATGGATTATCAGTCGCTAAATTTATTTAGCTAGGGATTATATCCATCGCTAAAATTTATCGAGCATCATTTAGCCAGGGAATCATCTGTTGTTATTTTTGGTTATCGAAGGAATATATCATTTATCTTGCTAATTTAGCTAGGGAATTTATTTTTTTAGCAAGGGATTTTTCCGTCGCTAATAGATAGATAGAAAGAGATATATATATATATATACATACATAATTAGATAAAGAGAGATATATATAAATTGAGAGACAAATAGACAAATTGATAGACATATAGATAGACAAATAGATAGACAGATAGATAGAGAGGTATAGATATAGATATGAATACATAGACACATATGAAGATAGATTGATAGACATATAGACAAATATATAGATAGCTAGAGAGAGAGAGAGAGATAGATAGATATAATATATATAAATAGATAGATAGTCAAATAAACAAGATAGACAAATATATAATTAGACAGATAGAGAGAGATAGATAGATATATAGATGAATAAATAGTTAAATAGATAGATAAATAAATATATAGACATATAGATATTTAGATATATATAGTCATAGATAGATAGATAGATAATAAATCTATTTATAGATACATAGACAGATTGACAATTAGACAAATAGAAAGATAGAAAGATAGACACACAAATATATAAACATAAAAATAAAAATCTAGATTAATAGATATAAAGATAGAAAGATTGACAAACGTATAGATAGACATATAGATAGACAAATATATATACAGATATATATAGATAGATTGACAAATATATAGTCAGATAGATAGATATATAGAGATATATACACCGATGGCAGATAGATAGATAGATCGATAGATAGATAGATAGACAGATAGATAGATAGATAGACAGATAGATAGATAGATAGACAGATAGATAGATAGATAGATAGACAAATGATAGACAGATAGATAGACATAATGATATAAAGATATATAGACAGATAGATATACAAATAGATAGACAAATAGACAGATATATAGATAGGCAAATAGGCAGATAGATATATAGATAGCCAAATTCAATAGATAAATAGTTAGAGTGATAGACTATAAGACAACTAGATAGAGATAGACTAATAGATAGATAGACATATAAAAAATTAAACACATAGGCAAATAGATAAATTGATAGATTGACATATAGATATATTGACACATAGATATAGAGATAGATAGAGAGACATATAAAAAGATAGGAAAATATATAGATCGAAAGATAGATAGTTAGATAGATAAATAGATAAGCAGATTAATAGTTAAAAAGACAAATAGAAAGATAGATATATAGATTTATAGATAGATAGATTGATTAATAGGCTGATATACAAAAAGACAATTAGATAGTTAGTCAGATAGATAGATAGAGATGCATATATACATATAGAGAAATAGACACATAGATAGATAGACTAACAAACAGATAGATAGATAGACATATGGATTGATAAGCTAATTAATATAAGTAGATAGATAGATAGATTGATTGATTGATTGAGAAATAGATAGACAAATAGACAGACAAACATATAGATAGATAGATAGACAAATAGATAAATAGAATGATAGACATTTAGATAGATAGATAGATAGCCACATAGAAAGATAGCTAGATAGACTAAGAGTTAGATATATAGATAAATAGATAGATAAATATATAGATAGATAGACATATAATAGATAGACAAATAGATACATATATTGATAAACATATAGACAAAATGATAGATAGACATATAGATAAAAAAAATAGATAGATAAACAATTAGATAGAAAGATAGAAAGATAGATAGACAGATAGGCAAACATATTGATAGACATATAGATAGATAGACAAATTGATTGATAGACGAATATTAATTAAGACAATTAGATAGTTAGATAGATAGTGATTTTGAATTATAGACAGTTAGAAAGTTACTCATATAAATAGATCGATAGATTGACATATTGACAAATATATAGATAGATAGATACACAAATAAAAATATTAATAGATAGATAGATATATAGTTATACATATAGAGAAATAAATAGATAGATAGCTAGGTAGATAGATAGATAGACTGAAAGATAACTAGACAAATAGATAGATAAATCGAAAGACATATATATACATAGATAGTTAAACAAATATATAGATAGATAGTTAGATAAACAAATAGACACATAGTATGATATAATAATAGATAAAAAGTCACATAGACAAATAGAATAATAAACAAATAGATAAATAATGAGATAAAAAGATAAACATTAAGATAGATAGAGAGATTGATAGATTGACAGAAAGATAGATTGACAAATAGACAGATAGACAAATAGATAGATAGAAAAATATATAGGTAGATAGATAAATAGATATATAAATAGATACTTGATAGATAGATAGATTAAAAGATAGATATATAAACATATAGATACATAAATAGATAGACAAATAGAGAAATAAATAGTTAGACTAATAGATAATTAAATGTTTTGAGAGATAATACATAGCCAAATAGATAGATAGATAGTTGGAAACCCTTGCTAGGCGAAAACTCGGCGATAACTCGGCCGAAAATATCCTGTGGTTTTCTCTAGATATCTCTCTCGCGATTTACCTTAAATTAATTGTTATGTGAATTGCTTCATGTATTGCTGTTTGATTTAAGATCTCTCGCGTTTTCTATAACGTTTTCATCTTGCCAATATACTGGATAAACTGTTAATGTGGATTGTTGGGTGAAATATCGCGTAAATTGCTTAGTGTATGTTATATATGTAAAGTGTTATTATGAGTAATTGCTAGCTTTTACGCAACGAAGTGTTCATTGATTCTCTCTCTCAGTGAAATTAAGAATTTATAAAAAGGAAAACTGTAATGGGCATGAAGTAATACGGGCGAGCAGGAACAACAACACGAGTAAGAAATATTAAGCTAAAAGTAGAAGCCGGAACCATTGGTTCTTCTCGAGTTCCTTTTTTTACTGTGTTATTAAGTTTCTGTGCAAATCTGGAGTAATAGGTTAGTTATTAAGCCTTGGTTCCTCCAGAAATATTAAGTTTTCTGGAGTAAACGGTTCAGCGAACAGTTGTGGGAATTTCTGTCCAAACTACTCTGGTAGTCACTGTTCGAAAACTACTCTACTGCTCAAACCTAGTCCAAAACAAGATGAGTATGGAAAAATCTGAATTATGTTTAAATAAGTCATTTGCTTCGATGGTAAAGGGAACCGTGCCGATTTCACGTATCCAAGGGAACAAAAACGGGCTCCCGGCCATCATCTTCTCAGTTGAGGAATCTCGTAGGCTCTTAGAGCCATTCGAATACACGCTCGTTGGTAAGTTCTCTCACGGTAGGCCTCGTGCGATTGGAGTTCAGAAATTCATAGACAATTTAAAGCTCAAGGGGAAGGTGAAATTTGCTGATTTCGATGCCAAGCATGTCGTGCTCCAATGCTCTCTACAAGAAGATCAATATCGTCTATGGCAGCGCGGATTATGGCAAGTTGATGGCTTCCCCATGCGTATACTGAAGTGGACAAAAAAGTTTACTCCTCTTGAAGAGCCGCCTATAGCTCTGGTATGGTTTACATTGCCTTATTTGCCACTTCATCTCTTCTCTGAATCATCTCTCTATGCAATTTCATCGTGCTTGGGTAAGCCCATGTTAAGAGATGAAGCCACAAGAACCATGTCTAGGACGAATAAAGCACGTGTATGTGTCGAGCTAAACCTCTTAACTAAACCGCCTGATAAAGTATGGATAGGTAGTGGGGAAGGGGAACAGGCCGAGGGGTATTGGCAAACTATCGTCCCCGAAAGCTTCCCCTCCTACTGTACAAAGTGTAAGAGGCTCGGGCATGATATTTTATCGTGCAAGGTGGGGAATGAAGATGGGCAGCAGCATAAGGAAGGAGGTAGGAAGGAGAGGCAATGGGTAAGGAAAGAGGAGGCTTCGGTTCCAAATATCCAGCAGAAGGGAGATCTGAATAATGGAATAATTTTAAGCATCCCTCCAGATTATCCAAACATTACCCAGGTTGAAGGAACCTCGAAAGAGCCGAACTTGGGGATAGAGAATGAGGTTAGCCTAAATAAAGGATGGGAGGAGGTAAAACACAAGAGAAAATATAAAAAAAAAGCAGCTAAAACAAGAATTGTTTTGAAAGAAAGACTGGATGATGATGCGTGGATAGACGAGGATCTTCTGGATTTTCCTGAAGAAGATTCGGTAATTTTCAGTTGCCCTTCAATTGATAAGAGTGAAGAATCTCAAGAAGAGCCGGAGGCGAAAGCAAAGGATGATATTTATATTTATAATGATGATTGGGGGAATCTTTCAAGAACCCAATCCATGGAGGCCCTAAAGCAAATGGCAATGGTGCTTGGAAAGTAGGTAAAATACAAGGAGATTAGGTATGAAATTCCTCACACTCCTAAAACAGTAAGAAACACAAAAAAATATGCTAATAGCTCTTATGAATCTAAGCGTACAATTCGAGCTCAAGCTAAATTAGTTTTTTATGGATAGATGCCTATATTGGAATGTTAGGAGGATAGCTAATAGCCCCACGATAAATAGGTTAAGACTTTTAATTAAAGAACACAAAATCTTACTACTGATTATTGCAGAACCTATGGTTCTGCAAGATCAACTAAATAAATATAGAGAAATTTTAGGATTTAATAAGGCGTATGCTAATCTAAATAGTAAACTCTGGATTTTATGGCACAGTAAATTGAAAATTGAAATAATAAAGGATACTGAACAAATAGTACATTTCAAATTAGATAAGAACACAAATCAAATAATCTCAGCAGTTTATGCAAAAAATGACAAACAATCTAGGTTGGCCTTATGGGAAGAAATGAAAGATATAGCAAGCAGAAATTTACCTTGGTTTATAGGAGGCGACTTTAACATAATAAGAAGCCCTCAAGAAAAGAAGGGAGGCAAACCGCCGGATAAGGTAGCCATGAAACAATTTAATGATATAATAGCCATTATGAATCTAATGGAAATTGATTTCACCGGCTCAAGATATACCTGGTGCAACAATTGGAAAAAAAGAGGAGTTATCTGGGCCCGACTGGATAGGATTATGTGTAACATAAAGTGGGTCACCTCACAAGGGATTACGGGGCTTAGACACCTAAATAGAACTTGCTCTGACCATAGCCCCCTCCTTATCACGATTCAAAGTAACCAGGGTAGTACATCTAATTTAAAATTTCAAAATATGTGGGTAAAGCATGCGAGCTTTGCAGGACTCGTCAAAGAGTCCTGGAAAGAACCAGCAGAGGGAAAACCGATGCAAGTTCTATCAATTAAACTTATGAGGCTAAAAGCTTGTCTAAAAACATGGAATAAAGAGGTTTTTGGAAAATTAAATCAGGAGCTAAAAAACATAGAGGAAAAAGTAGCCAAGCTGGAGGACGATTTTGACTCCACGAATAGCTATGAAACTCGGATAGAATTAAGTAAGGCTAAAGGAGAATTGAGATTGAAATTACACATGGAAGAAATTTATTGGAAACAACGAGCAAAAATAAAATGGTTAAAGGATGGGGATCGCAATACTAAATTTTTTTATAATATGTCTAAAATAAAATCTCAAAAAAATAAAATTAAAGGTCTAATAAATAAAGAAGGGAAATGGGTAGAAGAGGAAAAGGAAATAGGTGCTCTCTTTAAAAATTTCTTTGAAAATCATTTATGTAGTCAGTCAAGTAGGACAGATAATTCTCTAATGCAAGAGATTAGGATGACCATTACGGAAGCTCAAAATCAATTAATGGAATCGATCCCAGAAGAACCAGAAGTCAAAGAAGCTGTCTTTAGCCTGGATAAAGATAGTGCTGCATGACCTGATGGCTGGAACAATTATTTTTATCAGATAAACTGGAACACGATTAAAACAGAGCTAGTCCCTGCAATTGCAAGTTTTTTTGTAGGGGCGGAAATCCCAAAATCATGGGCAAAATCTTATATAGTACTAATTCCTAAAAAAGAATCACCACAGAAATGTGAGGATTATAGACCAATAAGTTTATGTAATGCTATGTATAAAATATTGGCCAAAATATTACAAAATAGGCTAAGCTTAATTTTACCTACTATAATATGTCAGGAACAAACTGGATTTGTTAAAAATAGATTAATGATTGATAATATAAAACTTGCATCAGAAATGATGAAAGAAATAGGTGGTAAAGCTAGAGGAAAAAACTTAGTGGTCAAACTAGATCTATCGAAAGCCTTCGATAGAGTAGAATGGGATACCCTTTGCTTTGTGTTAAGAAGTTTCGGCTTCTCTAAGCTGACCATAGATTTAATTTATAGATGTATTTCAAGCACCTGGGTAAGAGTCCTAGTAAATGGTAAGTTAAGTGAGGAATTTAAACCAAATAAAAGTCTAAGGCAAGGGGATCCGTTATCCCCCCTTCTTTTTGATATATATATAGAACTTTTAATACGAAACTTGAACAAGAAAATATCAGAAGGTAAAATAATGTCATTCAGACAACCAAGGAATACACCCAGAATAGGTTGTTTAGCCTACGCAGATGACTTTATAATATTTACTAATGCTAGCACAAAGTCATTAATGAATCTTATGGATCTTCTGCAAATATTCAAAAAAGAAACAGGACAAATGGTTAATAAAAGTAAATGTCAGTTTATGCTTGCAAAAAATGCAAAACCAAAGTTAGTAGATAAAATAAAAAACATCACAGGTTTCGCGGAAATTAAAGGGGCATTAATGTATCTAGGTTGTCCGATATATGAGGGGAGGTTGAAGGAAGAATATCTAACTTACCTTCAAGATAAATTAAGAAATAAAATAGCAGGATGGAAAGAAGAGCTCCTTGGATTTGGGGGGAGAATTACGTTGCTTTCACATGTATTACAAAGCACATTCACACACATTTTATCATTGATACATCCCCCAAAAAAATTTATTAAAAAACTCGAATCTGAAATGGCAAACTTCTTATGGGGTAAAAAACAAGGCAGAAATAAACTACACTGGAAGGATTAGAAAAGTATCTGTTATCTGAAAGAGGAAGCAGGCTTAGGTCTTATGAGCCTTCAGGACTCAGCAGCTGCCTGGGACTGTAAAAGCTGGTGGAGTCTTAAAGAAATTGATAATCTATGGGCTAAATATATGCGGGTAAAATATTTAGATAATAAAAATAAGACCTCTAAGAAAGCTTCGTATAGTTGGAAGTCAATGGAAAAACAAAAAGAGATAGTAGACTCACACTCTATACTAAAAAAGAGTGGCTGGAAATGGACGTTAACACCACAAGGAAACTTTTCTCTCAAATCGGCAAAAGATTTGGTTAGAAAGAAAAAACTGGTACAAACTCTATTTAAATGGGTATGGCAAAAAAAATGTCCCGCAAAAAATGTGCTCCTTCACATGGAAGGCATTATTGAACGCCATACCGGTAGATAGAAATGTACAAAAGAAAGGGATAAACATGGCTTCAAGATGCGAATGCTGTTCTCAAGCGGTAGAAACAACAGATCACTTGCTCTCGAATGGTCCCATTACAGCAGAAATATGGAGAGAGATGGAAGGGAAAAAAAGAATATGTAAAATAGAAGATGGATTAATAGATAAAGTTAAAAAATGGGGAAAAGTAAACATGAAAAGCCCCGCCAGGAAATGGCTCAGTCAGAAACTGCCGCATCTAATTATCTGGTGCATTTGGAAATCTAGAAACAAAAGTAAATATGAAAATATAAGGATGAACTTAACAGAAATTATAAAAGATATTTAAAAGGAAATATATAATATAACAATAATAAAACCGATAGTAATACAGGATTTGGAACAAGAAAAGAAGCTTGAGAATGAATGGGATCTCACATACAAAGTGATAAAACAGTAATGGGAAAAATGTATACAGTGGAATGCTCCGCCTGTTGGTAAACTTTCACTTAATACGGATGGGAGTTTTAGCAGGGACACTGGAATAGCAGGAGGAGGCGGAGTAATAAGAGATCATACAGGGACAGTACAGAGAATATTTACCAGAACTAGTAGGGCATCCTCGGCATTAGAATCAGAAATTAGAGCATTAAAATCAGGGTTAGAGATATGTAAGCAGCTAAATTTTAAAAACATTGTAGTTCAGGTAGACTCAAAATCACTAGTTGATACGGTAATAAATAAGAAAATATTATGGAGGTATGAAGAGGATCTAGAAGTTATTCTTAATCTTCTGGAAGAACTGAAGGCCTCAATAATACATATATATAGAGAAGCCAATAATCTAGTGGATTGTCTATCTTCAATAGGCACCACCAGAGGAAATATAGATTATAATGAGAAATTCATGCCAAATAAACTAAAGGGAATTGCATGTCTAGATAAAATGGGTTTTCCTTATATAAGAACAAATAAACAGACCATGAAGATATGACAGATGGAGTTAAATGAATATATATGAAGGAGATCCCATTGTAGTATATATCAATTCTGCATTTTGGCAGAATGGTACATAGCTATACCGAATGGTTGTTAAAATAATATGTATGTAATTTAGAATTTCTGCATATTCAAAACATCTGCTAATTCCACATTTTGGCAGAAGTCGATAATCTCTACAGAAAGGTTGTATTTTGATTTTCTTTACAGGACAATATATATTCTGTCCTTTCCTTGCAGTATGCTAAGGAGGAGTAATCGTTAAAAATTGACATATGTTGTATTAGTTTAATCAAGAATAAGGGTAGTAGGGTGTAAAGTTCTGGTAGGCTCGGTTGTTGTTTCTTTGTTTTCTCTTTGGTTTTGTTCTAGGATCATCAGTAAATACACGTCGAAGGAAGAAGGCTGGAATCTCGTGAAGATTTGAGCCAGATGCACAGGGGAAAGGAGAGATAGTTGCTGTCTATTGCTGCCCCCTGTTGCTGTCAGGAGTACTCCCGCTGCTGAGACAAATATAACCACTAGGTTCACCTCATAAGACAGAAAGAAGAGGGAATGGAAAAGATAAGAGACACTTATCTTAAAATCTCCCTGGTCCTGAAGGAGATTAACAGAAACTGAGGTGAATAATTAAAAAGGGAAAAATGGTAAGAAGCCTAAGTATTCAGTGTGCTGTTTGCATTGTTTTGCTTATTTATTTTACAGGTAAACAGGTAAGAACATTATGGAGGCTAAAGGAATAGGGTAAGGTAAGATATTGGTTGTTAGAATACTATTCTGTTATTCCTCTTTTCTTAGCAGAGAAGTCCTATATACATCCAGAAAATCCAGCAGCTGCTGGAATTGTTGGAGTCCTAGTCATGGTTTTGTTATGGTTTTAATGTTTAGGTTAAGTGGTTATGTGTGAATGTTGCTAAGAGTCATGTGTTAATTTACGGTAGTTTATAGATTTATTGGGTTTTAAGTGTCTAGACTAGGAGGATGGTCCGGCAGCTCTCTAAAGCTGAAGGACTCAGTTTATGAAGGTCTAAAGGGGCATGATGTAAGTGGAATTGGGGTTAAGATAAAGAGCAGAAAAAATCACTTGGAGTAATTTGCTAGTTTTATCAAGCTGGATCAAAAGAGGTTAAAAGTGTAAAGGATAACTTCAAAGACAAGAAGGAAGAGCAGCCATAAGGTAAACAGGATGAATGTATGAGTATGTAGATATGTTGCTTTGTTTTGCAGGAAATCAGGAATGTCAACATAGAATAAACATAAACTAGGAGGCTAGGAGGGCAGGAATTATGGAAACCCAATGAAGTAGCAGAAGCTCAAGTGGATTTCAAAGATCATATCAAGGAGGGTTAAAGCTAGATACAAGAACTTAATTAAGTTACATTGAATTTAATTATGATAAAGTTAAAATTCATGATTTAAATAAATAATTAATTTTGTTACATTGAACTTGAGTTTTAATAAATAAATTCATTTAAAAGTAATTTTTAAGGATTTGATTTTAAGTTGTTATTATTTAAAAGTGTTTTAAATCTATAATTAATTTCATTTATGACTAAAACCTTAGCAGACTTGTATATATATATGTGAGACATATTTTATGCAAGCAGTCATCTTATATAAAAGAGAGAGAAACCCTTTCTTTTTAAGAAGATGAAGTTGAACTAGCATTAAACAAGATCGTTCATTATTTGTTTGTGTGTAGATGCTTGTAGAGGGTGGTCATTTTTCCGAAAGGCATTACCTTTGAAGATCTGAATAAACAACGATGCACACTTTGAAGGCTTGATGAATCGATCTACAATAGGTATGTTTCATTTACCCTTCCATCATGTTTATATGAATCACATGTTATCTTTGGTGGGTTAAGAAATAAAAAGTATGGATTCTACTACATTTATGTTCCAATTAGATTGGATATTCTCCCTGAAACCCCAACAGTGGTATCATAGCAACTTGTGTTTTCATAAAAACTAATAATGCCATATTTTATTGTATGAATGTGATGTATATAATTCTAACATGATTTGTAATTTTGAATATATGTGATATTATGGTTTGTGTGATCAACATAGTTAATAGGTTTTGTTAGGGTATTTATTGATTGAATCTGAAAACTAAAAGAATTCATTAGTATGATTGAGAATTCAAATTGGATATTTCCATTAAAGTGTTTAAAAGCATGATTTATGATTCTAGCCGTGTCTTAATTAGATTAATATATGGACTAATTCATATATTAATTTTGATTTATCAGTGATTATTTATGGGGGTGACAAAATATGCCCAATGTGTAATGAGATTATAGAATATGTTGTTTTAATGTTATTTTGATGGATTTTGATTTATTTTAAATTTATTGATAAGACTAATAAAAAATTTATTGATGAGATTAATAATAATTTATTGATAAGATTAATGAAAATTTTTGATAAGATTAATAAAAATTTATTGATAAGATAAATTAAAATATATTGATGAGATTAATAAAAATTTATTGATAAGATCAATGAACATTCACTGATGAGATCAATGAAAATTTATTGATGAGATCAATGAAAATTTATTACTAAAATCAATGATTATTTAATTTTTTTTCCTAGGGTACTCCCACTACCCCATGAGGGCGGCCCCCCTTGACCCCACCAGCTAACCAGCTAGCGGAACCACCATAACAACTCTACATAACCTTATAAATTTAATTGTTTTTAAATACACTATTATAATAACTTAGTTTTTTTAATGCAACTTATTTATGCTATCTGATAACATTATATATTTTGCATGTTAAATTGCTTAACATGTGCAAAGTATGGCCTTTTTTAACCAAAGTGTTTGGTAGAGTATTATTTTTTTTTCTCAAGTGTTGTAATTATTAAATATGACTTGCATGCCATTTTTATTTTATTGTAATTTTTTAATTGTTGTAATAAAACAAGAGAGACAATGCAAGTCATTTGAAGTCATGCAATCCAATCATGATGATGGAGGAGCTTGGTGTCTATGTGCAAGGTCATGGTCAATCAACTTCATGGAGCTGCTTATTACTACTTAGGATTAATAACTATTGATCTTCATATTGGCTTGTGAAGATCTATCTTGTTTAAGGCCATACTGTGACATGTTTATTATATGCATGTATGAGATGCTATGTATAATGTTACATGAGTAGTTGATACAAGATATATGATAAGATCTATTAATTGAAATAAAATCAATCAAGATCCCTCACATAAAGTTTAAAGTTAACATGTAATCTATATTTAAACACTTGTCAAATCTTTTATCAGCTTAATGTGGATTCTAGCAAAGTAGACGTAAATAAGGTGACACAAGTAAGTCAAAATTACTAATGGTAATACCCATATGATTTAAAATGGTTTAACTTTTTTACATTATTAAAATTGTTTTTGTCCTCTAGGAATTAGATGGGATTAAAACATGCCTGGACTTATGATGTCAAAATCACATAAATATCTAAGAATTGAGTTAGATGTAATTGGTAAGAGTTACCAACCTAAATAACATAATTTTAAGTGTAATGCCAAAAATGACTTAAAGTTGAGTAAAATATGAATCTTAGCTCACTGGATATACAATTAGAGAGATGGGCAGAGAGACAGACAGATAGATAGATAGATAGACACATAGACTTATAGAAAGATAGACTAAAAAACAAATAGACACATAAACACAAAGGTTGATAGACTGATAGACTAAAAGACATAAATAGATAGAAAGAAAGATAGATAAATAGAGAGACAGATAGACAGATAAATAGACAAATAGAATGATAGACATATAGATAGATAGAAATATAGATAGATAGATATGCAAATAGATAGATAGATACACAGATAGATAGATAAACATATATATATATATATAGGCAGAGACGTAGATAGGTAGATAGAATGACAAATAAATAAATTGATTGATTGATTGATTGACAGATAAAAGATAGATTAGCATATAGGCAGAAAAATATATAGACATATACATACATAAAAAATACATAGATAGATAGATAAACAGATAGATAGATATACAGATAGATCGATATAAATATAAATAGATATATAGATTAACAGATAGATAAATAAATAGAGAGATAGATAGATATAAAAATATATAGATAGGTAGATGTAAAAAATATAGAAAGATAATTAGATAGATTGATAGACAGACAGATAAATAGATAGATAGATAGATAGACAAATAGAAAGATAGACAAATAGAAAGATAGACACATAAACATATAGACACATAGATCCAAATACATATATATATATATATATAGATAAATAGATAGACATATACACATATAGACACATAGACACATAGACAAATAGATAAATAGACAAATAAATAGTTAAATAGAAATAAAGATAGATAGATAGATAGATAGATAGACAAATATTTAAAAGAGTAATAGAGAATTAGATAGTTTGATAGATAGATAGACAATCATATATATATATATATATATATATATAATTAGACAGTTAGATAATTAGATGGATAGACAAATAGATAGATAGACATATAGATAGATTCACAGATTGATAGATTAATAGATTGAGAGATTGAGAGATAGAAAAATAGATAGATGCACATATATTTAGATAGATAGATAAATAGACAGAGAGACAGATAAATAGATAGACAGATTGGTTGGTTGATTGATTGATTGACAGGTATTCATTTAAACAAATAGACACATAGATAGATAGATATATAGGTAAATATACAAAATGATATCAAATAGATAGACATATAGACATAAAGATTGAAAGACATATAGATAGATAAATAGATATTTATATTGATGGATTTATAGATGGATATATTCATATGTAGATTGATAGATAGATTGATAAAAAAGACACCTAGATAGTTAGATAGATAGATAGAATGATAAATAGATAAATAGTTATACAGATAGACATAGAGACAAATAGAAAAATAAACTGATTAAGAGATAAATAGATAGACATATAGATATATATATATATATATATATATTGATATACATTAGACAGATAAATAGATAGACATATAAATAGATAGAGAGATAAACACATAGACACATAGACTAAAAGACTAATAGAGAAAATAATTGATAGACACATAGACTGATATATTGATATACTAAAAGATAGATAAAGAGATAAAGAGATATATAGATAGATAGATAAATAAATAGATAGATAGAATGAGAGCTCGATAGACAGATTGATAGACTAATAGATAGATAGATAGTTATATTATTATATAGATAGACAGATAGACAGATACACTTATTGATAGATAAATAGATATAAAGATGGACAAATAGGTAGATATGATAGATATAAAGATAGTTCAACACATAGATAAATAGATAAAAAAATAGTTAGATAGATAGTTAAATAGATAGATAGACTATTAGAAAAATAGACATATAGATAAATCAATAAACAAATAGACAGATAGACATTTATATAGATAAACAGATAGATAGATAGATTGATTGATTGAATGATAGATAAATAGATAGACAAATAAAGAGAATGATAGATACATAGATAGATAGATTAAGAGATAGTCAGATAGATATATATAAAGTTAGAGATATAGAATGACTAATAGACAAATAGACAAATTGATAGATAGAGAGATATACTAATGGACATATATATTGGTAGATAGATATATAGTTAGATAGATAGATAGAGAGATTGATAGAAAGATATATAGATAGATAGATAAATAGATACACATGATGATAGATATATAGTTAGACAAATTGCTAGATATATATATATATATATATATAAAGATAGAAAGATAGATAGATAGAAAGAAAGATAGAAATATAAATAAATAGATAATAGACAAATAGATAGATAGATAATTATATTGGAATATAGATAGATAAATAGTATGAAAGATATATAGGTAGATAAATAAATAAACAAATAGACAAATAGACAGATTGATAGATAGACAAATAGACAAATAGAGAGACATATAGACATATAGATAGCATATATATAAATAGACAGAAAGATAGATAGTCCAATATTCATAGTTGTCTATCTAGATTGAAATATAAATAGATAGATAGATATATAGACATATATATAGATTAATAGACTGAGAGATAGGTAGATAGATAGATAGATAGATAGATAAACTGATTGACACATAGATATACAAAATGATAGAATGATAGATAGATTAAAAGATATACAGATTGATAGATAGATAGAGAGTTAGACAGGTAGACAAATAGACAAATAAATAATTAAACAATAAGATATATAAACAAATAGATAGATAGGTAGATAGAAAGATAGACAGATAAAAAGATTTATAGAAAAATAGTTCTTAGAAAAGATAGACAAATAGAAAGATTGACCAATATACTATTAGATAATAAAATAAAAAATAGGCAAATAGTCAGATAGATAGATAAACATATAGACAAATAGATATGAAGATAGATAGATATATAAATAGATATATTGACATATAGATAGGTAGCTAGATAGCTAGATAGAAAAATAGACTAAAAAAGAATTATATAGATAGACAGACAGACAGATAGATAGATAGATAGATAGACATACAGATAGACAGACATACAGACAAATAGGTAGATATATAAATAGATAGACAAATAGATATATAGATGGATAGAAATATAGATACATAGATAGATAGATAGAGAGTTAGATATATAGATAGAAAAATAGATAGATAGACAACTAGATAAATAGACACAAACAATAGATATATGAACAATTTGACATATAATAGATAGATATATACACAAATAGGTAAATAAAAAGATAGATATATATAATAATAGATACTGATAGAAAGATAGACAGATAGTTAGTTAGTTAGATAGACAGATAGATTGATTGATTGATTGAAAGATTCATAAATAGAAGATAAATAAAGAAGAAAAATAGACAAAAAGCCAAATAGTCAATAAGAGATATAGATAGATATGTAGATAAATAAATTGATACATAGAAAGATAGATAGAAACACAAATTGATTGATAAATAGACAGATAGATAGATACACAAATAGAAAAATAGATAGATAAATAGATACATAGAGAAACACATTGAGAGATGAAGAGATAGATAGATAGATAGAGATATAAAAAGATTGAGTAATCGAGAAATACTATGATAGAGATAGAGAAACAAATTGATAATTAGACATATAGAAAGATAGATGGATATAAATATTTATAGATAAATAGATATATAAATAAAAAGATAAATAGATATATTCATAGAAAATATACAAATAGAATAATATACAAATAGCCATATGCATAAATAGATTGATAAATACCTAGATAGATAGATAGATAGATAGATATGCATATAAATAGATAGATAGATATATAAATAGATACACACACACACACACACACACACACACACACACACACACACATATATATATATATATATATATATATATAGAGGTAGATATACATATAGAAAGATACAGAGATAGATATATAGATAAATAAACTAAAAGACAAATAGATATAAAAGATAGATAGACAGATAGCTAGATATATAGATTTATTGATAGTTAGATATATAGATAGATAGATAGATGAATATATATAGATAAGTAAACAGATATACAGATAGATTGCTAGATAGATATATTGGTTGAATTATAGATAAATAGACAAATAGACAAATAGAAAAATACTTAGATAGATATAATAGATTTATAGATAGATAGTAAGATAAGAATATATGTTGTTATATAGATAGATATATAGATATATCCACAAATAGATAGATAAATATATAAATAGCAACATTTTTAGATAGATAGATCTATATGGGGATAAACAGATAAACAAATCATAGATAGATAAATAGATATACATATAGACATAAAGAAAGATAGATAGATAGACAGATAAATAGATAGATAGATCGATATACAAATAGTTCGATAGATAAATAGATAGGGAGACAGATAGATAGACAGATTGATATATATACCAATAGATATATAGACCGATAGATAGATAGATAGATCAATAGACATAGAAATATAGATAGATTAAATGATATGATATATAGATAGATAGACAGACAGATTGATTAATTTATAAACATATAGATAGATAAAAAAATAGAAAGATAGATAAAAAGATGAATAAATATATAGATAGATATATAGATAGATATATATAGATAGATATATAGATAGACAGATCGATAGATAAACTAATTGATAGATAGATAGACTAATTTACAAAAGTAAAGTTAAATGGTTAGATAGATAGACAAATAGATTGATAGAGAGAAAGAAATATTGATTATTAGTAAGTTAGTGAATTAGATAGATATACATATAGATTATTAGTTAGTTAGTAAATTAATAGATAGGAAGATAAATAGATTGATAGATTGACATAATGATAGATTGATAGATAGAAAAATAGATACATATATAGATAGATAAATATACAAATATAAAGTTATACATATAGACAGATATATAGATAGAATGATAGATAAATTGATAGATATATAGATAAAGAGATAGACATATAGATAGTTAGACAAAAATAATATAGACATAGAGATAGATACATAGACTATTTGATAAATATATAGATAGACAGATTGTTAGATAGGAAGATAGACAAATAGATAGATAGACGGATAGACCGATATACAGATAGATAGACAGACAGACAGATCGATATATAAACATTTGGACATATAGATAGAAAAATATATGGATAAACATATAGATAGATAGATAGACATACAAATAAATAGATATACTTTTTGATAGATGGATATATATATATATATATATATAATATATATATATATATAGATTTATGGATAGATAGATCAATAGAAAAACATTTAAATACATAGACAAATAGATAGTAACATAGATTTATATATAGACATATAGTCATATAAAGAAATAGATAGCTAAATAGATAGGCATATAAATATATAGACCAATAAATAGATAACAGATAGACATTATACAAATGAATATATAGATAGATAGATAGAACCTAAAATATATAGACAGATAGACATATAGACAATTAGAAAGAGAGATAGAAATAAAAATAGATTGACATGTTGACAGATAGAATGATAAATAGATAGATAGATTGATAGAAAGATATATAGATAGATAGATAGATAAACAAATATATATATAAAAAATAGATAGATAGACACATAAACATGTATATAGATAGTCAGATAGATAGACTAATAGATTGATAGAAAAATAGATAGTTCTATAGTTAGATAGATATATATATAGACAGATAGATAGACAAATAGATAGAATTTACATATAAAAAGATTGAAAAATAGTTAGATAGATTGATGGAAAAATAAATAGATATATAGATAAATAGATAGATAAATAGGAAAATAGATAGATAGAAAGAATGATAGATAAATAGATAGTTAGGAATATATATCAATAGAAAGAATGATAAATAGATAGATATATACATAAATAGAACAATATAAAGATAGATACTTAAATAAATAGATATATTTGACTTATAAACTGATAGACTAATAGATATTCAGATAATTATACAGATAAACAGATATTTGTATACACAAATAGATAGTTAGACAGATAGATAAATAGATAGATAAAATATATAGACAAATAGATTGATTGATTGACATATAGACTAATAAACAAATAAATAAAAGATAGTTAGATAGTTAGACAGATAGATAGATCAAAAGATAGATAGTTACATAGATAGATAGATTGACAAAAACAAATATACAAATAGATAAATAGATAAATAGATAAATAAATAGATATATATAGATATATATATCTATAGCTAGCTAGATAGATAGATAGATAGATAGGCAGATAGACATATAGATAGATAGATAGATCAACATATAGATAGATAGACACATAGATAGATAGATAGTTAGTTAGTTAAATAGATTAATAGATACATAGTCATATTGATATATTGATAGGTAGATAGACAAATAGCCATTTGGAAGAGAGGTAGATATATACGATATATAGATATATAGATATATATACAAATATATAGATAAATTGATAGACATATAAATAATTAGATAAATAGACAAATAGATGGAGAAAAAGATATATACATAAATATATAGATAAATAGATAATAGATAGATAGATAAACATATAGACAGATAGATAGATAGACAAATAGACTAAATAGATAGATATACAGATAGACAGATAGATAAATTGATAGAAAAAAAGATAGATAGATAGATAGAAATAAAGATAGATAGAGAGATATATAGAGAGCTAGATAGTTTTATTGATTAATAGATAAAAAGAAAGAAAGATTGATAGAAAAATAGATATAGAGATAGATAGACAGAAAGTTAGATAGATAGATAAATATATATATAGAAAGATAGATAGAAAGACAAATAATAGATATATGGATAGATAGATATATAGATAGATTGATTGATTAATAGATAGATAGATATATTGATAGATAGATAGGCTGATAGACAAACATACAAATAGATAAACAGAAAGATAGAAAACTAGATTGATAGCTAGAAAAAAAAGATAGACTGATAGACTAATAGACATTTATAGAGATAGATAGTTAGTTAGATAGACAAATATATAGATAGATAGACATCTAGACACATAGACATATATACAAATATATAGATATATAGAGAGATAGATAGATTTATAGAAACATAGACATAAAGATACATATAATGATTAATAGATTCACAAATAGAAAAATATACTTATAGACTAATAGACAAATAGATGAATTGATAATTAGATAATTAGATAAAGAGACACAAACAAATAGTCATATATATATATATATATTGACACATAGAAATATATAAATAGACAAATAGATAAATAGACAGCTAGATATATAGACAGCTAGATATTTAATTAGATAGATAGATACATAGATAGATAGATAAATAGATAGATAGACCGATAGATAGATAGATAGATAGACAAATTCATTGATTGATAAAAAGATAGATAAATAGACAGACAGACAGATAGTTAAAAAGATATGTAGATAGATAAAATATATATAGATAGATAGATAGATAAATTATAGGATAGATAGATATAGAGAAAAACATAAATATGGCTTGGAAAATAGATAGATAACAACATAGAGAGATAGAAAGAAAGATAGATAGACATATTGATAGATATAAAGCTCTATATATTGATAAATAGATAGATCGACAAAAAAGAGATAAATAGATAGATAGATAGATAAAAAGATAGATAGATAGACAGATTTTTAGATAGCCAGATAGACACATAGACAGACAGATAGATATACAGATAGATAGATATGTAGATAGATAAATAGATAGATACACATACTGATAGATATGCACTTAGATACATAACTAGATAGATATACAAATAGATATATAGACAGATAGGTAGACATATAAAAAGATACATAAATAGACATATATATATAGATATACAGATAGACATACAGATAGATAGATAGATAATAAGATTAATAGATACCTAGTAATACTAATAGGCAGATATACAAATAAACAAATAGACATATACATAGATAAAAAGAAATATAGATAGATAGATTGACAAATCGAAAGTTAGATAGATAAATTGATAGATAGATATATAGATAGATAAATAGATATACATATATATCAAATTGATAAATGGGAAGATATAAAGATAGATAAATAGATAGATAGATAGACAAATAGAAAGATAGGTAGATAGATTAAAATATAGACATAGAGATAGTTAAATAGGTACATAGAAAGATAGATAGTCAAATTGATTAATAGATAGATAGTCAGATAGACATATAGATAGATAGACAGATAATTAGATAAGAATATAAGTAGATATATAGATAGATATATAGATATAAAGATATATAGATAAATACATAAATAGATAGATAAATAGATAGATAGCTAAGTATTTAGTTAAAAGTAAATTGATAAATAGATAGATAGATAAACAAATCATAGATACATAGATAGATAGACACATAGATCGATAAACATAAATATAGATAGATAGAGAAATAGAAAGATAGATAGATTGATTGATTGATAGATAGACTGATAGATAGATTTATAGATTTATAGATATAAAGATATATAAATAGATAGATCGATAGAGAGGAAGAGAGATAGATATATAGATAGATAGATATATAGATATAATGATATATAGATAGATAGGTAAACACATTGAAACATAAAGATATAGACAAATAGACATAAAAATAGAAAGGTAGATACACCGATTATTAGATAGACAGAAAAATAAATATAAGATAGATAGATAGATAAATTGACCAATATACAGATATATAGATAGAAACATTTAAACATATTGACAATAGATAAACAAATAGACAATTAGAAAGATAGTCTAAAAGGCAATTATATAATTTGATAAATAGACGGATAGATAAATAGATAGATAGACAATTAGATAGATAGACAATTAGATAGTTACACTATTATATAGATATACCAATAGACATAGACATATATATATAGATTAATAAATTGATAGATAGATATATAGTTAGATAGACAAATAGATAGATAGACAAATAGAAAGATGGAAAGATAGATAGATATACAGATGGATAGATTGACAGTAGACATATAGGTAGATTGATAGATTGTAAGATAGACATATAGACACATAAACAAATAGGTAGATAGATACATAGATGAATAAACAGGTAGATAGACATACATGTAAGCATATAGAAAGATATATAGACAGACATATAGATAGATAGACTATTAGACAAACAGAAAGATAAATAATTAAACAAATAGATAAATTGACATATAAACAAATGACAAATAGATTGTTAATTAGTTAGTGAATTAGACAGATAGAAAGATAAATAGATAGATTGTTTGATATATCAAAAATTAGATAAATAGATAGTTAGTTAAATAGACAAATAGAAAGTTCAACAAATAGACAGATATAGATAGAAAAATAGACAAATAGATAGATATCCAGATAAAGAGATAGACATATAGAAACTTTGACAAATATATAGATAAATAAATAGACAGATAGATGGATAGACATATAGACTTATATTCTAATAGACTAATAAAAAGATAGATGCATAGATAGATAAATAGAGTGATAGATAGTATATAGATATATATAGACAAATAGACAAAGAGATAGATAAATAGATAGACATATAGACAGATAGATAGGTAGACAAATAGATAGATAGATTAACAGATAGATAGATAAATAAATAAATGCACAGACAGATAGATAGATAGACATATATATAGATAGATAGACATATATATAAATAAATAGATAGATAGATAAATAGATTGATAGACATACAAATATGTAAATATACATATTTATAGATGGATATATATATATATAGACTAATTTATATAGATGGATATATATATATTGATAGAAATATTGATAAAAAAATAGTTAAATAGTTTGACAGATATGCATATAAATAGTTATAAAATTGATTGATAGACATATAGACCTATAGAGAAATAGATAGTTAGATAGATAGACATATAGATAGATAAACTGTTTGTCTTTGTATCTATTTATCTAAATATTCACCTGTCTACCAATCTATCTGTCTATCTATCTATGTATCTATCAGTCTATCTTACTATCTATCTATTTCACTATTTATCTATTTATCTTTTTGTTGATCTATATGTCTATCTATCTATCTATCAATCTATCCATCTAATAATCTATCAAACATACTTTCTATATATATGTCTATCTTTCTTTTTATCTATTTATCTATCAAACTATACATCTATCTTATATCAATCAATCAATTTATCTATCTGTTTATCTATCTTTCTTTATATATGTCTGTGAATCTATTTTCAATATATATATATCTATATCTATAAATCAATCAAACTATCTAACAATTAATCAATTTATCTATCTGTCTATCTATTTATTTATCTATTTATCTATCTATCTATCTGACTTTTTTTCTCTCTCTATTTATCTATATACCTATCTATATGTAAATCTCTCTTTCTCTTTATATGTCTATATTTTGATATATATATATATATATATATATATATATATATATATCTGTCTATCTATCTTTCAATTTGTCGATCTTTATGTTTATATATCTATCTATCTATCTATCTATATGTGTATCTATCTTTCTATCTATTTGTCTATCTATATTTCTATCTATTTGTCTATATATATATATATATCTATCTATTTGTCTATCTATATATCTATCTATCTTTCTATCTATTTGTCTATCTATCAATATATCTATTTTTCTATTTATTAGTCTATCTATATGTCTGCCTATCTATCAATCTAATTATCTATATATCTATCAATCTTTCTAATAATATTTGTTTCTATCTGTCAAATAATCTCACTGTCTATATGACTTTATATCTAACTATCTATCTATATATCTTCTTGTCTATCTATCTATCTATCTATCTTTCCATTTATATATCTATTGTCTATCTATCTATCTATATCTATCTGTTTATATTTTTATCAAAATATCTATAGAGCTATAGGATTTTATATCTATCTAACTATATGTCTATCTATCTATATATCCATCTTTCATCTTTTTTTCTATCAATATCTCTATCTTTCTAAATATATGTCTATTTATCTATTTGTCTATCTATCTGTTGAGCAATCTATCTATCTATCTAAATTTTTATCTATCTATCTGTGTATCTAAAGATCTATCTATCTAACTATATATCTATCTTTTGTCTATATATCTATATATCTTTTTATCTCTATGTCAATCTATATATCTATCTATTTAAGTGTCAATATATCTATCTATTAATGATGTTATCTATATATCTGTCTGTCTATCTGTCTATCTATCTATCTAAGGATCATTCTGTCTATCTATTTATCTATTTAATTATCTTTCTAACTATCTACTATTAAACTATCTATCTATCAATATGTATATATATCTATCTATGTGTTTATTTATAAGTATATCTATTAGTCTATCTATTTATCTATCTATCTATGTGACTATCTATGTGCTTTCTAAATGTTAATCAATGTATATATATATATATATATATATATATATATATATATATTATATTTATATCATATATATATATGTCTATCTATTTGTGTATATATATATATATAATCTATATATCAATTAATCAATCAATCTATCTATCTATCTATTTGTTTATATATATGTATTTTTATCTATCTATTCATCTATCTATATATCTATCTATCTAATGATATATATATATATATATATTTCTATCTTTCATTCAAATATATGTCTTTTTATCTATATATCTATTTATCATTCTTTCTTTCTTACAATATATATGTATATCTATCTATCTTTCTATCTATCTATCTATCAAAATATCTCTCAATCATTATGTCAATCAATATGTCTATATATAAGTATATATATATTTATCTATCTATATCTCTATATATCTATCTATCTATTTGTTTATCTATTTGACAATCTATTTGTCTATCTATATGTCTATCTATCTATCTATCTATCTGTCTATCTATCTGTCTATCTATCTATCTGTCTATCTATCTACATGTCTATTTATATATTTATCTATCTATCTATCTCTCTATCTGTTTATCTATCTAACTATCTATGGATCAATCTATCTGTCTAACTATCTATCAATTTGAATATATATATATATATATATATATATATATCTATATTTCTATCTATCTATTTAACTATATGTATATCTTTTTGTCTATCTATCTATTGATCTGTCTATCAATCTTAATTATATCTATTTATCTATCTAACTTTATGTCTATCTATCCATCTATCAATCTATCAATCAATCTATCTATTGTCTGTCTATCTATCTATTTGTCTATATATCTATCTTTTTATAAATCTATCTTTATATGAATCAATCTTTTTATCTATTTGTCTATCAATTTTCTCTCTATCTATATGTCTGTTTATCTGTCTATCTTTGTATCTATCTTTTTGTCCAACTATTTTTAGATCTATCTATCTATCTTAATGGCTTATCTATCTATATTTCTATATATCTTTCTATCTATATGTGTATATATAAATATCTATCTATACATGTATCTATCTATTTATCTATTTGTTTGCCTATATATATATCTATCTATTTATCTATTTATTTGTCTATATATCTATCTATCTATGTTTATATCTACCTATATATAACTCTATTTTTCTATTTGTCTATCTATTGATATATATATATATATATATATATATATATATATATATACATACACATATATATCTATCTATATATCTTCTATTTGTCTACCTATTTATCTATTTATCAACTGTTTATCACTTTGTCTATCTTTCTATCTATATATGTGTCTATCTATTTATTTTATAATTATCTATCTATTTATCTCTCTTTCTATTTATTTATCTTTCTATTTATTTATCTTTATATCTGACTTTTTATATATATATATACCTCTATCTATCTATCTAATAATCTTTTTGATCTGTCAATCTATATATTTGCCTATCTATCTATTAATCTATCTATTTGTCTTTCTATTTATATATATTTCTATTTATTGATTTCTTTATCTTGCAATATATCTATCTTTCTATCTTTCATCTATCTATCCATCTATATATCTGTCTATCAATATGTGTATTAATCTGTTAATCATCTGTCTATCAATTTTTATAATAATTTATCTTTCAATATTTTTATTAAATTCTCTATTAATTTATCTATCTATCTATATATCTGTGTTCATATCATCCTATCTATCTATCTGTCTGTCAGTCAATCTATTAATGTTTATATTTATCAATAATCTATCTTTCTATCTATTAATCAGTCTATCTTTCTATCTATGTTTTAATCTATCTGTCTATATATTTGTCTATCTATTTTTCAAACTATTTGTGTTTATATATGTCTATCGTTGTGTGTATCTATCTATGTATCTATTTGTGTATCTATTTGTCTTTCTATCTGCCTATCTATATGTCTATCTATCTATATATGTGTGTCTTTCAATCAATCAATCTATCTATCTATCTATCTTTCTATCTATCTATCTATTTGTCTATCTATCTATTTTTCTATCTATCTATCTATTTTTCTATCTATCTATCTATCTTTATATTTGTTTCTCTATCTATCTATCTTTCTATTTGTATATCTCACTATTTATACATATGTATATCTTTTGATATGTATATATATATATAAGGCTATCTATCAAGATAGTTATGTTTCTATCGATCTATATATCTATATGTCTGTACATCTATCTATCTATTTGTCTATTTATCAATCTATCTATTTGTCTATCTATCTATCTATCAACCTATTTATTTGTTTATTTGTCTATCTATCTATCTATCTATCTATCTTTCTAACTAATAATCTATCTATTTATCTATTTGTATATCTATCTATCTATGTATCTATCAATTAATTAACCTATTTGTCTATCTATCCATTTCTCTATCTATCTTTCTTTTTATCTATCTATATTTCTATGTATATATCTAGTTATCCATCTATCAATCAATCTATCAACTCGTCTATCAATTTTTCTATCAATCTATCTATTAATATGTCTATGAATCTATCTATCAATATAGCTATCTATTTGTCTAACTATCTAACTATCTATCAATGTATCTATTTTTGTATCTATTTATGTGTCTATCTATCTTTCTGTCTATTTATGTATGTATCTATCTATATTTCTATATTTTTGTCTAACTATCTGTCTATCTATTTGTATTAATATTTATATATTTATTTGTCGATCTATGTGTCAATCTATCTAATAATCTATCTAATAATCTTTTAATATATCTCTCAAATAATCTGACAAATTATCTGTGTATCAATTTGTCTATCTATCATTTTATTTATCTATGTATCTATCTATCTATCTATGTTCCTATCTATCTGGCTATCTAACTATCTAGATATATGTATATCTATGTGTCTATCATTCTATTTAGGTGTTTATATATCTATCTTTATTTAAATCTATCTTCCTTTTATCTATCTATCTATCTATATGTCTATCTATCTATATAAATGTGTATCTTTTTTGCTATCTATATGTCTATATATCTATCTATTTTAATATCTATCTATCTATCTATTTGTCTATCTAACTATTGATTATATATATATATATATATATCTAACTATCTATCTATTAGTCTATCTATCAGTCTATCTATCTATCTATCTGTCTATCTATCATTCTCTATATCAATTAGTTTATCAATATATTTATCAATGTTTCTATCAATCTATCTTTCAACCTATTTATTTTTTTTATATCTATTTATCTATCAATCTATGTATCACTCAGTCTATAAATTTTTCTATCAATATATTTATCATGTTATTTATCAATCTATCTATAAATTTATCTATCAATCTATCAATCTATTTGTGTATCTTTTCGTCTAACTATTTGTATATCTATATGTCTATCTATCTATCTATCTATGTATCTTTCTGTCTATCTATATAACTATCTATCTATTTAACTATCTTTCTATCTATCTATCTGTATGTATAGCTATGTCTCTATCTATCTATATATCTATTTATCTATCTATCTATCAATTTGTATGTCAATCAATCAATCTATCTATCTATATATCTATCTGTCTATTTGTTTATCTATCTATTTATTTATAAATCTATCTGTCTATTTATCTGGATATCTACCTACCTACCTACCTATCTATCTATCTAACTATCTATTTGTCTATATAACTTACAATTTATTTGTCTTTATATCTATCAATCGATTTATCTGTCTGTCAATCTATATGTCTATTTTTCTATGTATCTTTGTTTCTTTTTATCTATCTATCTATTTATTTATTTAATTGTCTATCTATTTGAATATCTATCTATAAATTTATCTATATGTGTATCTATCTAAGTATCTATTTGTATATCAATCTATCTATATCTTTATCTATTTATCTGTGTCTATTGATGGGCATCTCTATGAGTCTATTTATATTATTATCTATCTATATTTCTGTCTATCTATATTTCTATCTATCTAACTATCTATATATCTATTTATATGTCTATCAATCTATGTATCTATCTATCAATCTATATGTCTATCTATATGTCAATCTATTTATCTATCTATCTTTATTACTATCAATCTATATATATATATATATATATATATCTATTAATCTATTTGAGTATCTATTTGTCTATCTATATATCTATCTATCTATCTCTTTCTCTCTCTATATATATCTACATGTCTATCTATTTGTCTATCAATATTTCTATTTATTTACCTATCTGTATCTCTATCTATTTGTCTATCTATATGTGTATCTATCTACCTACATACCTATCTATCTATCTATATATATCTCTTTCTGTATATCTATTTCTCTCTCTCTCTATCTTCTAATCTATATCTATATAACTATATATATATATATATCTATCTATCTAACTATAGATAAATAAATAAATAAATAAATATATATATATATATATATATATATATATATATATATATCTATCTATCAATTTGTATATCTATTAGTTTATCTATTGATATATATATATATATATATCTTTCAATCTTTCTATATAGCTATCTATTTATTTATCTATCTTTTTATCTATCTATGTGTCTATCTATTTGCCTTTCTTTTTGTCTATATATTTGTCTATCTATCTATCTTTCTACATATCTATTGGTTTGTCTATATATATATCTTTCTATCGATCTATCCCTCTATCTATTAATCTATCTATGTATCTATCATTCTATCTGTCTATCTCTCTGTCTATCTACATTCTTTCTATATGCCTTTTTATATATCTATCTTTCTATCAATCTATATATCTCTCTATCATTCTATCTATCTTTTGATATATATATATATATATTTTGTCTATCTATCTGCTATTCTATTTGTCTAGCTATTTGTCTATCGATTTGAATATCTATTTTTCTATCTAACAACCTATCTATCTATCTATCTATCATTCTATCTATGTTTTATTATCTCTATATATCTGTCTATCCATCTGTCTTCTAGTAATCAATCTATTTATCTGTATATTTGTTTATTTATATGTAAATTAATTTGTATATCGATCCATTTTTTAATAATCTGACTATTTATCTTTTAATCTATTTGTACATCCATCTATCTATCTATCTATCTATCTATCTGTCTGTCTATCTGATATATCTATGTATTTATTTGTTTCGGTATCTATATATCTATCTGTGTATTTATCTGTGTATCTATCTGTCTATCTATAAATGTCTCAATCTTTCTATCAATCTCTCATTTAATCTATCTATGTATTTGCTTATAAATTTGTCTATCAATTTTTCTTTGAATCTATCTCTCAATATGTCTTTAAATTTGTCTCTATATATGGTATTATAATAGTCTATCTAAATATCTATCTATCTATCTATATGTCTATTTGTTGGTCTATCTTTTTGTATATAAATTTATTTATCAATCTGTCAATCTATTCGTCTACTTCTTTATCTATCTATCTATATTATTTATAAGTCCATTTATCTATCTATATATCTATTTATTCATCTGTCTATTTTTTTATATCTATCTATCTATATGTCTATCTATCTATCTATATATCTATATATTTAATTATCTGACTATTTATCTATCTATCTATATATTTAATTATATGTCTGTCTATCTATCTATATATTTATCTATCTATCTATCTATCTATGTATCATCTATCTATGTATCAACCTATCTATGTATTTGTTTATATATATATAATCTATCTATGTATCTGACTATCTATTTGTCTATTTATTTGTATATCTATTTGCCTATCTATCTATATATCTATCTTTCTTTCTATCTAACTAATAATCTATCTATCTATATTTCTATCTATTTGTCTATCTGCATGCCTACGTAATTGTTTGCCTACCTGCCTGCCTAACTAACTATCTATCTATTTATCTATATTTCTGTCATTCTATTTATCTATCCATATATTTATTTATCTTTTTATCTATAAAAATAAATATCTATCTCCTTGTCTATCTATTTGTCTATTTATTTTTCTATATATTTTTCTATATATTTGTCTATCTATCTATCTATCTATCTGTCTGTCTATCTATCTTTCTATATATTAATCAATCTATCTGCCTATATATCTATATATATCTATCTCTCTCTCTCTCTCAATTTATTTGTCTATCTATATGTTTCTCTATTTCTTTATATATATGTCTATATATCTATCTAAATATGTGTTTATCTATCTGTCTATATATCTGTCTATATATTTATTTATCTATCTAGGTATTTATCTATATATCTATCTATATAATTAGGTATCTTTTTGTCTATCTATTTGTCTATCTATATCACAATCTATCTATATATCAATTTTCTATCTATCTATCTATCTATGTGTTTGTCTATTTATCTTTTTGACTATAAATATATCTGTCTGCCTGTCTATCTATCAGTCTTTCTAACTGTATATCAATCTATCTATCTATCAATTTATCATTCTATATATTTATATATCAACCAATCTATCTTTCTATCAATCTTTCTATCTGTTTATCTGTCTATGTATCTGTGAATATATCTAACTATCAATCTCTCTTTATATCTCTATATCTAATTATGTATTTATCTATGTGTCTATCTAATATTCTATCTATCCTTCTATCTATCTATCTAATAAGCTGTCAATCTATATATCTTTCTATCAATCCATCTATCTATCAATCTATGTTTCTATCTATCTATCTATCTATCTATCTGTCTGTCTATTTATTTGTGTATCTAAATGTATATTTTTTGACTATCTATATGTCAATCTATCTATTTATCTTTCTATCTATCTTATGTCTCTATCTATATAAATATCTATCTCTTGATCTTTCTATCTATCATTCTATCTATCTATCTATCTATATGTCTATCTATCTATCTATCTATCTATTTATCTATATATCTATATGTCGATATATCTGTCAATCTATTTGTCTATTAATCTTAATAATAATCTTTTGATCTATCTATCTATCTGTCTATCTATCTTTCTATCTATCGATCTATCAATTTTTCTATTAATCTATCTTCAATCTGTCCATCAACATTTCTATCAATATGTAATTCAATTAGACTATCAATCTATCTATCAATCTATGTATCAATCTGTCTTTTCTATATATATATATATATATATATATCTATCTCTCAATTAATCTATTTGTATATCCTTTTATATATCTAACCTTCTATCTATATATCTAAGAATCTATCAATCTATCTATATATCTATCATCAAATCAATCAGTCTATCAATTATTCTATCTATCTTTATATCTATATGACTTTTTTCTATATATCTGTCTGTTCACATCTGTATCTTTCTATCATTTTGTCTATGAATCTATCTATTAATTTATTTATTTTTTTGTATATCAATGTTTTTATATGTTTTTCTAACTGTGTATTTGTATGTCTATATATTTATTTATATCTCTATCTATATTCCGATTTAAAAGACTATATATTTGTGAATCTAACGATTATATATTCTATGCATATATTTATATAATAATCTTACAATCTATATATCTATCTATCTACCTACCTAACTATCTATCTATCTATTTTCTATTTGTTTATTGATTTGTATGCCAATCTATCTATCTATCTGTCTATCTTTCTGTCTATCAATTTGTCAATCAATTTTTCTATCAATCTATGTATCAAACTTTCGATCAATCAGCCTATAAAATATTTTTATCAATCAGTCTATCTATCTATTTATCTATCTGTCTAGCAATATATATATATATATATTTATTTATTTATTTATTTATTTATTTATTTCTCTCAATATATCAATCTAACTTTATACCTATCTATCAATCTATTTATCTGTCTCCCTAGCTATCTATATATCTATCTATTTATTTATCTATATTTGTATCTATCTATAGTTATATCTATCTATCTATGTGTCTATCTTGTTATCTATCTATCATTCTATCTATCTATCAATCTAAGTCTCTATCTATCTTAAGTACTTATCTATGAATTTGTCTATTTATTTGTCTTACTATTTGTCAATCTATATATCTCTTTGCCTATCTATCTATTTATATATTTTTCTATCTATTTATCTATCTATCTATCTGTATATCTATGTATCTATCTGTCTATCTTTATGTCTATCTATCTGTCTATCTATCTTTCTATCTATCTGTCTATCTATCTATCTATCTATCTATCTATTTGTTTATCTATATGTTTTTCTATCTATCTATATTTTAATCTATTAATCTATCTATCTATCTATCTATATTTCTATCTATCTCTATGTCTATCTATTTGTCTATCTATCTATCATTCTATATAACTATATATCTATCTATCTATCTATTTGTCTAACTATATGTCTATTTTTTTTGGTTATCTTTATGTCTATCTATCTATGTATCTATCTATCAGTCTATCTCTCTGCCTATCTATCTTTCAATAAATCTATATGTTTAACTATTTGTCTATCAATCCATCAATCTATTAATCTATCTATCTATCTTTGTATCTATCTATTTGTCTATCTATCTATTGATCTATATATATAACTATCTAAATAGTAATTTGTTGATCAATTTGTCTATCTATCTGATTATCAATCAATCTATCTATATGTATATTAATCTATCTATTAATATATCTATCTATCTTTGTATCAAAATTTATAGCAATCAATCAATCAATCTGTGTATCTTTTAGTTTTTCTATCTGTCTATCTCTCTATATCTATATTTTTCTATATATCTATCTAGTAATCTATCTATCTAACTAACTATATATTTATTTATCTATATATCTATCTAATAATCTATCAATCTATTTGTCTATCTATTAATCAATCTATTTGTTTATCAATTAATCTATCTATCTTTATATCAATATATCTATCAATATGTCTATCAATTTAAATACCTATCTATTTATCATTCTTTCTATCAATCCATCTATGTATCTTTCTATCTATTAATCTATGTATTTATTTTTCTATCTAACTTTTTATCTATTTATTTATGTGTTTACTTTTTGTCTATTTATTTATCTATCTATCTTTTTGTCGATCTATCATTTTATCTATTTATGAACCTATCTATCTAATAATCTATATATCTAAATATCTAATAATTTGACAATCTATTTGTCTATCTATCTATCTGTCAATCAATCAATCTTTCTATTTATCTATTTGTATATCTATTTGTCTATCAATCTGTCTATCTATCTGTATATCTTTTTAATTATTAATTTGTCAATCAATTTGACTATAAATATGTTTATCAATCTATCTATCAAACTTTCTTTCAATATGTTTATCAATCTTTCTATCAATCTATATATCTATTTGTCTATCTATCTATTTATCTATTTTTCTATACATCTATCTAACTACACACACACACACACACACACACACACACACATATATATTTATCTATCTATCTATTTCTCTATCAATCTATCTATCTATATATATATGTATCTATATATTTTTCTATCCATCTATATATCTATATATCTACTTGTATGCCTATCTATCTATCTATAATTCAATTTATCTATGTATCTTTTTATGTATTTTTCTTTTTAATTGTCTATTTATTTATCTATCTATTTTTTATCTATCTATCTATTATATCCCTATCTACTTGTATGTCTATCTATTTATCTATCTATCTATGTACATATCTATCTACATATATATATATATATCTATCTTTCTATATCTATATGTCTATTTATCTATGTATCTGTCTGTCTATATGTCTATCTATCTATCTATCTATCAATGTATGTGTTTATTTATCTATCTGTCTGTCTGTCTGTCTATATATCTATATATCAAACTATTTGTCAATCTGTATATCTATCTATATATCTATCTATCTATCTATCTTTCCATCTATCTATCTATCTATATCTATCTATTTATCTATCTATCTATCTGTGTATCTATCTGTCTATCTATTTATTTGTCTATATATTTGTTTATCTTTCGATATGTCTATCTGTCTGTCTATATATCTATCTAATAATTAGTTTATCAATCGGTCTTCCTATTTGCCTATCTATCTTCTATATCTATCTGTATTTCTTTCTATTAGTTAATCTATCCATCTCTCTATCTGCAATAAATCTATCTAACTCTATGTCTATCTATCTATCTACAATTCTATTTATCTATCTGTCTATATATATGTCTATCTATTTGTCAATCTATTAGTCTTTCTATATGTCTATTTAGCTGTCTATCTATCTATCTATCTATCTTTCTATCTATCTATTTATCTAATAATCTATCTATGTATCTATCTATATATCTATTTGTATAATAATCTGTCTATCTATATGTCTATATATATGTCAATATATCTATAAATATTTCTATTAATCTATCTATCAATCTATCTATCAATCTTTCAATAAATCTAACTATAAATTTATCTATCAATTTGCCTATAAATCTATCTATTAATATGTATATCTTTCTATCTATAAATCTATCTATCTATCTATCTTACTCTCTATCTGTCTATCTATCTATTATATATCTATCTATCTATTAGTCGATCTATATGTCTGTCTATTTTTTTATAAATATCTTTATCTATCTTTCTATCTTTCAATCTATATTCATATCAAATCATCTATCTTTCTATCTATCTGTCTTTCTAACAGTCAATCTATCAATCTATTTGTTTATTTGTTTATGTGTTTATATTTCTATCTGTCTATCTATCTCTATGTCTATCTACCTACATACCTATATTACTTTTAGTTGCCTGACTCCCTGTCTATATGTATATCTTTCTGTCTATCTATCTATCTATCTATTTGTTTATTTTTCTATCTATCTATCTATCTATATGTCTATCTTTTTGTCTATATATCTGTCTATCTATGTATCTATATATAACTCTATTAATCTATAAATCTATTTGTGTATTAATCTATCTATCATTCTCATTATATATTTATCTATCTATTTATTTATCTATCTATATGTCTATTAATCTATTTATCAATATGTATATCAATCTATCACTCAAATTATCTATTATTTTGTTTATCTTTATGACTATCTATCTATCTATCTATTTGTTTCTATATCTGTCTATCAAGCTATTTATCTGTCTATATGTCTATTTGTCTCTCTATCTACCTGCCTACCTAAATGATTGCCTACATGACTACTAGTCTGGCTATCTATCTGTTTATTTATTTGTCTGTCTATTTATTTATATTTCTATCTGTCTATCTGTCTATCTATCAATCTATATCTTTTTCTATCTTTCTATCTATTTATATATATATATATATATATATATATATATATATATATATTTGACTATTTTTCTTTTTGCCTATCTATTTACCTATCTACTTGTCTATCTATGTGTCTATTTTCTATGTATCAATTTGTCTAACAATCAATCTATCATTCTGTCTATCTATTTGTTATTCTATCTATTTATCTATCTATCTATCTAAGTATCTCTCTAACTATTTATCTATCTATTTGTCAATCTATCTGTATATCTTTATATCTATCTATCTATCGAACAATCTACCTATCTATCTATTTATTTATTTATATATCTGTCTATCTATATGCATATCTATCCATCTATCTATATATATAATAATCTATCTATCTATATATGAATCAATCTATCTGCATATCAATCAATTTATTTATATTTATATAAATATCTCTATCAATATGTCTACCAATTAGTCTATATATCTATCTATCACTCTTTCTATCAATCTATTTATGTATCTGTCTATCTATCTATTTATGAATCTATTTATCAATATGTCTTTTTATTTTTCTATATATTATCTTTCTATCTATTTAACTAATTATCTATCTATATGTCTATCACTCTATTTATCTATCTATCTATATGTTTGTATATCTATCTATTTGTTAATATTTTGATCAAATAATGTATCTATTTATCTATCTAATTATCTGACTATCTATCTATTTATCTATCTCTCAATATATCTATATATCTATATACCTACCTATCTGTCTATCTAATTGCCTATCTATATGTCTATTTTTTTGGCTATCTATATGTCAATCTCTCTATCTATCTCTCTATCTATTAGTCTATGTCTTTGTCTATTTATCAATCTGTATATTTATTTGTCTATCTATCTATCTATCTTTCTTTCTATTTGTCTGTCTATCTATCTATCAATCTATCTATTTATCTTTATATCTAATTGTTTATCTAACTATCTATATATTTGTATATTTATCTATATAATAATTTAATCATCTATCTATTTATCTGTCTATCTATTTATCTATCTAATAATCTATCTAGCTATTTGTTTATCTATTTGTCTATCTATCTATTTATCTATCTTTATATTTATTTGTTTAATAATCTATTTATCTATCTATTTATCTACCTATCTACCTACCTACCTACCTACCTACCTATCTATCTATTTTTCTATTTATCTACTATCTATCTATCTATCTATTAATAGATCTATCTATCTATCAATTTATCTATCAATTTGTCTATCAATTTGTCACAACAAGAAAATCACAGCTTAGCAGTGGATTTTTTTGTTAAAAGTCCGTTGCAAACCCATAAAAAATTATTGCAAATATCTATTAGAAATGATTTTACAACAAAAGTTTCCTATTTCTAAGAACCTTGTTGCAATTTTGCACACTTTGGTATTTAGTTGCAAAAGACTAACAGATTTGCAACATAATAATTCCATTGTTATATTGCAATGCATTTCACATCCATTGCTACTTCAGTTGCTAAATCCCAAAAATTAAGACTATGGATAAGCTAAATTTGTTTCCATTTTGTTTCTAATTTGCAATAGATCATCAACCATTTCATCAATAACATTAAAATTTCTGTTAGTCATTCCGTTGCAACCATTATGAGTCGTTCCAAATTATATTGTGTTACTTCTATTGCAATTCTATTGCAAATTTGTAATAGATCAGCAACCATTTCTTTACCAACCATTACAATGTCTATTTCAATTTTATTGCAACTTTATAACATATTTGCAACCATTATGAGTCCTTGCAACAATATTTTGTTGTAATTTTATTATAATTCCATTATGATTTTGTAATAGCATTGAAACTAATATATTCTTTCTAAAACATACTTAGTTGCAATAGAATATCTATTGCAAAATCCATCGCATAATCTATTGCAATTATTTTTTCCAATTTTCATTTATTTTTGTTAAATTTGTTAATTTCCAATATTTCCTATATTATTCAAAATTTATTGTACTAGATTCAAAATTTTATGTACCATAATATAAATTGCAACACACATTTTTTGATAACTATTAGTTAATAGTATCATATACCATATTCAACCACAATTTTAGTTTATAGTTCCTTTATACAATAGTTTAATAATAAAAATGTCTAACAATTAGTTGGATCTTTCAGTAGTAGGTACATCTATCTATGGAGCAATGACTGGTGGAATAGGCAAACCACTAATAAGCTCGAAAATCTATGCATGAAAAGCTGTAGTGAGACTATGCACGGACTGTAAATGCTCTTTCAGCTGCTGCATCATTTGCTCTTGCACCACACTCATCTACTTTTCCAAAGCTTGGATTCAACTATATTCTTTTGCCTATGTCTAAGATTCATGAACTAGTTGACTAGTTGAAAGCATATTGATAGAACTAAATGATACTTGATATTGTAGGCATATAGATCTCATTGATCCAAGGCCATATACTCGTTTCTTCTTGAATCCCCCAACTTCATCTAGATAGATTTATTTTGCATCAACTAATTGAGATGAAGATACATCCTCTCTTACAGCTACGGTCTCAGCCTCATACCTTGAAACTACACGATCCTGAAATATATAACCATTAGTAATACATTTTTCTTTAAAAAATTACAAACAATTTGACTAAAAAGATTGTACTTACATAGTTCTCCTAAGACTTTGGATCTACAAATTGATTATCTACCTTCTTCCTATGAGTTTGTTCTAGGAGCTCATGTGGAAGAGGCAGACTTTTTAACTTGGCTGCCAAAAGTTTTAAAAGTATAATATAATAAAACAAGTTTTTAAAAAACATTAAATAAAATCCAAATAATTATTAATATATGTACCAAAAATTTAGCATGCTCCCTATGAGTTAAGGAATCACCGGTATGTCGCAAAGGTCCTTTGCCATCACCTCCAATCTCACTCATCCTATTCATAGACCTTGGGCAGACTTTTTCTGAAATTCTGGTGACTGCCAATAACTTTGCCAAGCTTCCCAAATACTCTCTGAGATTAAACTCGGTTGTTTGCTATGATCTTTCCATTGACTAACATCATTGCTATAATGTCGTGAAGCCCTTTTATACCATTTAACCTTAACTAGAGCATCTAATGAAGTATCCCACTCATAATATTTCAGCAATTGATATAATGCCAAAAATGAAAATCTGTGAAAGAAAAAAAAAGTCTTATTGTATATGATATGTTAAACTTTTTAATGTTGTCATTTTTATTGATTTTATTCACATTTCAATTCCACCTTATTCACACTATAAAAAAACATTTAAAAAAAATTCAAGACCAAAGTAAAAAAACATTTTTTATTGATCAATATATAGAAAAATAAAATAAAATAACATATATCATATACCTAATTCATACTTGAAACTCTTGCCAGTAGAAATATTTGATATAATGAGGCACCATCTTCCAATTATAACCCATCATATGCAAATTATCCTTGAAGATATTAGTGATATTCCTATATATATTCTCTGTGATGTGTATCCTTCAAGTAAACATACATAGTTTATAAATGCAGTCATAAACCTTAATTTGGTCGACATAAAAAATTCAAGTGAAATAGTTTAAAAAGGAAAACATACTCTGCATCAGTAAGTGTAATGAAAGGATGAGAGATAGAACTAATGAGTAGTGGTAATGTTGAACTCTATTGTGATGCTACTTGAGGTGTTGAATCTTCTACAGGTGGTGGTGTAGATAATGATGCATGATCACCTGGTGTCTACAAGGTGGGTGTAGTAGTATTAAGGATGATGGCACCTTATGCAGATGTATGTGTGGTAGGTGAACCCTCTAATGATTCAAGATCTACTTGGGCACTAAGGGAGGAAACCACATTCCTACCACATCCTCTAGCCCTTATCCCAAATCCTCATCATACTCCTCAATCCATATCTGCATGGGCATAAGAACAAAACACAATATATATTAATTGGTATTTAAATGGTTATACAACAATCAACTTACCAACCTAATTTTCATTATTGTTTAAATCATTCCATTCTTCTTCTTCTTCAGCATATTCTTCTTCTTCTTCATCTTCACGAGAAAGTGTTTCAGTTACATCGATATCTAACATTTCACATATCAGATCATTAAGCAAAATAGTTTTATTTTCCATCGGTAAACTACATTCTTCAACATCATTTGTTTCTGGTTGAAATGGATCTTGTGGGGTAATTTCTGGCTTTGCAGGCATCTCAATCATCTCTCTAGTCTTGATTTTACAAATAGCCCACCAAGATCTAGTATCATGTTTTAAGCTTAGATACGTGCAATAATACAATTGTTGTGCTTGCATTGCTAAAACAAATAGTTCATCTTGTGCATACTTATTGTATGATTTACATCCACTAATTTGTATTGCTTGTAGATCATCATCCTGACATTTGGTGTAATGTCAAACCACTCACACTTAAATAAAATAATCTTCTTAATGGGTCATTCTGGGTACTCTATTCCATGACTTCTTGCAATTGACCATAGTAGTCAGTTTCATCAATTGTGTAATTAGTACCTTTAATGCACACACCATAATTTTTTGAAAATCTAGAAGTTCCACTTTGAAGTGTGTGAAAACAAAAACCATTCACATTATATCCATTATAATAGTTAACTATTTGAAGCGATCCAACTTCTAGAGCTTTAATATATATGTTTTTAACGTTGTCACATGCTTGAAAATAAGAGTGTGTTAAAAGACATTTTACCATTAACTAACTTAAACAATAAATATCTTACTTAAGTCTTGAACCATGCTAGGAAAAAATCATCGAGTCTAACATCAAAAATTGCATCATTAATGTATGGCTCATTTTTCCGTAACTTAGTAATGAATATTCTGTTAATAGAACACTCATTAGTTGAATTAAAAAATTACAATTTTAGTGCAATAGTTTAGTTATATGAATACTCAATATAAGGTTTAACTTCAATGCAGTTCAGCAAGATATACTGATGTGTGATATTGTATGTCTTCCAAAAGGTTGATTGAGATGGGTGAATATTGACAAGTTCCCATTGAAATCATTTCCTTCTCCAGTATGGGACTCAACATTATGAAGCATCTTTCGATGTCTTGTATGGAGTGTTGGATTGAAATAATGCTTACAAAAAGCTAAAGCTTCTTCAACTAAATATGCATTGCATATTGATCATTCTATTTTGGCCTTATTCAATGCATTTTGTATTAACTTCCACAAATAGCTAGCAATCAATAAGTTTATAAATACCAATATCATATAATGATTTGATGATAGTAAATGTAGTTGTATAACATAAATTTTCATACCTTTCAAACATATACATCCATTAGTATTGGACAGGTCCTACTACCATTTCTTCATATGCCAAGTGTGTTGGAAAATGCTCCATTGAATCAAAAAAACTAGCAGTGAATATCTGCTCTAGTTTGCAAATAATAATTGGTATTTCATACTTTAATCTCAACATAGCTTTTATTTTAAGCAAAGTTGATGTAAGCTTCTTAAAGAACAAGGTAAGTTCTATTAATGCTTGCCACATGGCTATTAGAAGTATTTCTCAAAATGTAATTGGTATCAACCTTTGCATAAAGACATGTCAATCATAAATTTTTATTCCAAATAGTTTATGCTTCCTCATGTCTACACACCTGACTATATTTGAAGCATATCCATCTGGAAATCTGATATTCTGAACCCAAATACACAATTCATTTCGACTATTTTTGTCTAATGTATAGCAAGCTTTTGGAAACTTGTCATCAACAACATTCAATCCTGGTCGACAACATATTTCCATTAAGTCTAATCTAGACTTTACATTGTGTTTTGTTTTGCCCTCAACATTCATGACTATGTTAAAGATATTTTCAAACACGGTTTTCTCTATATGCATCACATCTAAATTATGTCTTATAAGATTTGTGTTCCAATATGGAAAATACCAAAAAATTAACTTTTTTTTCCATCAGTTTAATTTATTAACAGAAACATTAGCATCATTTTCCCCTATCTCTGTAACTTTTTTTAAGTCTAATGCATCAAATTTTCATAGCAACTCAACACTAGAGAGAATTTTTGGAGGTGGATCTGTTTCCGTTCAATTCTTTCTAAAAGCATATGTATTTCTTCTAAATGGATGATCTAGTGGAAGGAACTTACGATGATTATCAAACTATGTTTGTTTCCTTCCATTCTATAGGGCAAAAGTATATGATTCATCCATGATGCTAGTCTGCCATATGTACTCCAATCAGACAATATTGAGTAAGCTGGAAAGTCATTGATTGTCCATAAGAGAGCATCCCGTAGCATAAAATTTTGTTTTCAAGATATGTCATAAGCTTTACCTCCAATTTCTCACAATGCTTGTAACTCAGAGATCAGAGGTGTAAATACACATCTCATTTGTCCTTCGGATTTCTAGGGCCTGGGACAATAACTATTAGAATCATGTATTGTTCCTTCATACATATTTCTGAGGGCAAATTATATGGAATGAGAATAACAGTCCAAGAAGAATACTGACTCATAGATTACCTGAATGGCTGAAATCCATCAGTTCATGGGCCTAATTTGGCATTACAGCTTTCAGTTGCAAATGAGGGATGCATAGCATAAAAATGTCTCCATGCGAGAGAATCAGAACAATGACACATCACACCATCTTCTACAAAATAATCAATATGCCATTCCATACTTTTAGTAGTGGCTTCTGAAGAATATAACTATTGAAGTCTTGTTGTAGTGGAAAGTAATACATTTTCTTATATGTCTCAAACTTTTGTCTATTAATACTTTATGGTCGATAGCGAGCATGGTCACAAAATTTGCATTGAGTTAATTATGAGTTAGCACCCCAATAAATCATACAACTATCCAACCAAGTATCAATTTTATAGACTGGAAACCCAATTCCCTTGATAAGCTTCTTGGTCTCATAGAAACTATCGGTCATTACATTATCATATAGCAACAACTCCTTAATAAAATAACACAAAGTATCATAGCACCATTCATAAAAATGATGCTTTGACTTAATGTGAAGCATTCGAGCAATGGCTGATAACTATGAGTGTGTTTGACAATTAGGCCATAATTCTTGGTTTACAGCATTAAGCATGTCATAAAAATTTTGTGCAATTGGGTTTGGAGATTCCTCAACAATATTAGCATTAAATTGTGGACCAATTGCATCATAAACCATCTGAACAAATATTGTCGATGATTCAACATTATTTGTTATTGCATGATTGTTAGTGGCATTCACATTATATAATGCCTCCTTCCCATATATAGATGAGATGGTCTCACCATGCAAGTACCACTTATGATAATTAGGGACAAAACCATATTTATAAAGATGGAACCCTGCCTCGTTAACCTCAACAAAATTCTTATCATGATACTTTTTTATTACATAAACATCTAATGTGATTACCATCACTGCCTTGTAGTCAACTAAGTGCAAATTGAACAAATTCTTCAACTCCCGATATAAATGATTGGTATTAAGATAAATTACTCAATTGATTGATATACAATAAAAATAGCAAAGTACTGATCATAATCTTACTTTAGGTTCATAGATAATCAAACAAGAAAAATTAGAATCCTTATCTTTAAAGATAGCCTTAAAGACCAAGACACAAAATGCTAACTTCCAAAAATTATCATTCCGAGTACAAAAAAATCAAACTTGGAAACATTGTATTTAAAGACCAAATTGGTATTAAAGTACTTGCCTATCCACAACCTCAGCAATAATTTTCAATCTAGGGATGAGTTAATCTAGCTACCTAAAAAATGTTCAAAGAATAGCCAAGATGTTCATAAAAATACAAAAGGCCACTAAAATTCATATATAGGCTTATAATAAGGCTTTCAAGGTGTTATATCTTAACAACTATAATTAATATATCTAACATTATATAAAAGCATGGTTTTCAAAGGAAAAAACCACATTGAAAAACAAATTAAAAAAAAACTAAATTAATATAAAAAAACTCATTTAGAAACCCTAAAGAAAATATACCTTTAGGAGGCATGAAATATTCAACAAACTCCTAGACTCACAACTAATTTAGGAAAAGCATGGAGCAATATGAAAATTGTAAAGACAAGATTTAAATCCAAGTTCCATAAATTTGAAAGAAGGTTAAATTTCATCATTTCCTTCATTAATAAGCCTTAAAAGAAGAAGGCTAAAAATTCTATAAAATATATTAATGTGTATAACAAACTATAAAAATCTAATTGTTTGTGTGAGTCAATATGTCTAAAAAATTCGACTTATCAAATAATATATTTTGCAATACACTTATATCTATATGCAATATTATTAATATCTTTAAATAATTTAAAGAATATTCATATTTTAGTAACATAATTAATGAAATAAAAATAAAATATTTGAAATACTAGTTTTTCTCTAGTTTATTGTTTATTTGCTTTTATGGATTTTAAAGTTAAAGTATAATGAGTTAAAAATATTATAGAATTTATACGTGAGTGTATAAATCAACAAAAAGAACCAAATGCTATAATTTATATACATATGTAAATTTTATATAAATATTATGAAACAATGTAATTAGACAAATACTACTAATATACTATATCTCAATAGAATTATTAAAATAAAAATACTAAAAACATAAAGAAAAATAAACTTTAAAGGCCTTTTATTACTCTGCTGGGAATAAATATTCTTATATTTGTCTATCTTAGAATAAACTTTACGTAGAGATAGAATTGCCTACTATTTACTTATAGACAATATACCATGTCTGAATTACCAACTTCAAGTTGCTTCCATTTTATTTTGTTTTTTTAAAAAAAGGACATGAAATAGAACTCCCAAAATAAAACAACTATGATTTCCTTTCAAACCCAAAAACAAAAAATCAAGAACCAAAAATCATCAAGTAGTTCTAATAAATTAATACAAAAAAATTAGAACCACTCCGCTAATTGAAGAAAGCCAAGAAGAACCATTTCAACTTCAATCTCCTTTATAATTCTAAACAACCTTCAAACCCATATACATTTTTAACACAAATTTAAAAACAATCACTGTCGATATTGTTCCATGGGATCTATATAGTGTAAAATATAGACATAAAGAATATGATACTAACAATCACGAAAGTTTGGGAATGAATACATGTTCAAAATCTATGTATATTCCATCCTAAAATGTACACTATATAGGTTCAGAATGCATATAGTGTTATTGGTGAGGAGGTGGCAAGGGAGCAGAAAGAGAAGGGTACCACTGGTAGCAAAATGGAACATGAAGCAGCCGGACATAGGCAAGGGAAAGGGTGCTATTTTTATATTTAGGGTTTTTTTGTGTTTTTGCAAATTGAAAACATGAGCTACTGCAGAAAAAGTGACAAACGAAACCTGTAGCTAGGGCGACTAAAAACTTCATGTAGGGTGTCCGAAACCTACAGGTAGACCGGAACTTTAATATTTTAACAATATTTTTTCAAAAGGGGGACCATAACCCGACCTATTTATATTATTTATATTTTCAAAATTAAATAATAGAAATTGATATTTTTTTATTAAAATTTAAATGATTATATTTTTTTATAATTAAAAGAATAAACACTGAAAAATAAAAAAAAATGAATGGATACTATTTAAATAATAAATTAGAAGTTATAGTAATTTTTCACATTAATATATCAATAATAATATTTTTAATATTTGTTTTTTCAACTTAAGTTCAAATTCTTCTGAAGTAATGAGGAAGCAAAAAAGGAAATACATTATTTTTTAAAAAAACATAAGGACATACATTATTATTGGCATAGGGTTAATTGAGTCGAACCAACTTTATGGGTGACAGATTTATAAATTCAAATGTGAGAAATTTTCAAAAATTTACCAAATTAAGTCAAAATTATCATAAAATTTAATCTACCAAGATGACAGTAGAACTTACAATTATTGAACCAGAGTGCAAAATAATGAAAAATAAACTAAATTAACTGTTATTTTTTTTGGTTTTAGTCAATTTAAATTCTAAAATTTAGATCTGCCCTAGAAAAATAAAGTGGTCAAAAAGTGGGAATTAATTATATTTGAATTTTAGATATTATATAAAAAATGATTTTATTTTAAAATTTCTAGAAAGGAGAAGTAGAGTTGAAAAGAGAGTGAGAAAAAAATTAAAAAAATTAATAAATTTCTAAATTGAATTACTAATTTAATAAAGAATATTTTAAAAACATAAAATAATTCAAAATGTCGTATTTTTACTCATTAAAACCTCCAAAAAATGAGAAGAAAAATGGTAAAAAATGAATAAGTTAAATTTGATTTTCCATGTTTTTGTCTCATTCTTATAGTTGTTTACATTAGGTTATTAGAATCCAAACATGGTAAAAAAATTATATTAATATAAATTTTCATAAAATATCATAATTATATTCTCTATATCTTCAAGGTTTGTTATTAATAACAATTTTCAATTTTAACTTGTTATACACACACACACACACACACACACACACACACACACACACACACACACACACACACACACACACACACACACAAACACACACACAAACTAAAATCATAGAACAAATTTTTTTAAAAAAAACAAAATAGTATTCTCTATATCTTCAAAATTTGTTATTAATAACAATTTTCAATTTTTATTTTGGGCAATACTACAATCAATAATTTAGTTTTCTTTAGTTATTAAAATTAGTTTTAACAAACGTCATCAGCATGCAATAAACACTTAGGTTATGTTTCATATTTTTTGGAAACTATTATTTGTGCCACTACTATACTACTACAATATAAATGATGTGTTCAAATTTTTAATTTCTAACATGATGCTAGGGAATGCTTGTTCACATTAATTTAAAGTTTGGGAAAACCATCAATTTGGTATTGTTTATAAATGAAAAAAAATTGATTTTGGATTGATTGAATCTTTTATTGTTATTTATAATAACATTACCAAATTCTGGAGGACATTTGGCTTTGAATCTCTAAACTCCTTCACCGATTATTCCTATACAAAAAATTCAAATATGTATGTATTTTTTATTTATCTACAAAAATTAATGTAGTTTTTAAATATTTAAAAACTTATTAGTTTTAATGATTTTTTAATATAATATAAAAATAAAAATTGAACATGATAGTAAAATAAACTAAATTATTTTTAATTAAATTAATTTCTATCAATTACCTACCAAGATGTCTCTAAAAAGGAGTAGAATTAAAAAGCATTATTTAACATAATATAAGTAGCAACAGAATTTAAATAGTCAAAAAACTCCATCGGTAAAATATTAATTTCTTGTAATTGCCCCTCTTTATAAATATTGATAGATAATTTACCTTTGATTATAAATATAATGGAATTTTATATTTGATAAATTATTTTGAAAAATAAAGATTTATTGCAAAACTATTGCAAATCTATTGTGAAATTGCTACAACTGTAATTTTGTTGTCAATCCATTACAAGTTATCAACGGTCTGGGCATGCAAACGTGCAATGGCCAAATCCATTGCAAACATGCAACAGGCAAATCTATTTCAAACATGCAACGGCCAAATCTGTTGCATTGTTGTCTCGAAGAATAGCACCAAATTTTCACGCCATGTTTTGAATAAGGATTGAATACATTGCAAATTATAGGAAAAAGTACGTTGCAAGTTCGTTATAAATACCATATTAGACTTTCATTAAAATTTCGTTGTATCTCTATTACTATATTGCTATAGATTTGTCTGTTGCAATAATTTCCAATGCAAATCAAAATTTTTTTTGTAATATCCCTTTCAAACTTTCTATAAATCAATCAATCTATCTATCTATAAAGCTGTAAATTAATTTTTCTATAATTGTACCTATCAACTTGTTTATCTATCATTCTATTTATATATTTATCAATCTATCTTTATGTCTATATAATTTTCTATCTATCTATCTATATGTATATTTATCTATCTATGAATATGTATATCAATCTAGCTATCAAACTATATATTTTTGTGTCTATCTATCTTTCTTTCTATTTTTCCACCTGTGTGTTAGCTAGTTTGTCTATTTATCTATTTTTATATTAGTCTGTCTGTCTTTTAGTTAGTTTGTTTGTATATCTATCTTCCTGCCTAACTGTCTGGTGCCTGACTACCTTCTTATATGTGTATCTTTTTTGAATCTAGCTATCTATCAATTAATCAATCTATCTGACTATCTATCTATCTGTCTATCTACTTGACTATCTATTTGTATATATATCTATCTACCAGTCTATCTATCTATCTATCTATATATAAATCAATGAATTGTTATGTTTATCTATCTGTCTATCTATCAACCTATCTATCTATCTATTTTAAAATCTATCTATATATCTATCTATTTATCTATCTATCTATCTCTTTATTTGTGTAATAATCTGTATATCAATTTGTCTATTTATTTTTTTATCTATTAATGTATCTATAAATTGAAACTACATCACATATATATTTTAAGACATATAGAGAGATATAGAGAGATATAAATTGAAACTACTATCTATCACATATATATTAATGTATCTATTATTCAGCTTTAATCTTTATTACTTCTTTGTAATATATTTATTTTTGATTGTCCTATTAGTTTATTTTATGTGAGTAATCTTTTTAGATAATTAAATTATAGCTTTATTATTATTTCTATTATTATTTATTTGAATAATTGGCAGACTTTGAGGAAGATTCTATTTGAGATTAAGTAGGTTGAATTATATATTATTTCTTTAACAATAAGATCTCTCTTTATATATATAAATATTTTGAATTTATTACTTATGCATTCCCAGCTTGAGTATTTATCACTAGTTAAATTGAGAATACTTTATTATTTTCTTAATAATATTTTGATTATAGAATATGAGACATATCAGCTACAAAAGCATACTAATATTTTGTACCCTGTATGCTAGTTTGATTTGATTAGGTACTTATGCAATCTTATATAATAAAATTAGGGGTGTCAAGTGTGCTGGGTGGCTTGAGAATGACCCATGACATGACATGATTTAGACAAATCAGGTTTGACATGGCATGGTTCAAAATAATGTCTGGGCCTCACCCGTGCTAGCAGATGGCACTACTCTTATGGGAACACACGAGCCTCATGTTGTATCAGGTATTGCCCATGAGGCAGGCACATTGACATGAAATGTGGCATGAACACATCTAAAAAAAGCATTCATTTTAAAATGGTTGCTATTTGCTAATTGAAAAACACTTGTTGCTGTGATGTTGGCCAAAATAAAAAAAATTCTAATTATTTTATCTATTGGATTACATCCGAATCCAATGGTTTAATGGGCAAAATTTGATATATGGTTGTTAAATGGATAAAATATTTTTTATAGATATAATGTTATTTTATCTATAAATAATATTTTGATATATTTTATCTTTCATAATGTATTTGTAATTACGTCTTCTCTCTCCTCTTCTTCTGGCTTTTGTTTTATATTATAAAAGCATCATAATATCCTATTTGTGCCCATACTTTTTTTAATTATAATTTTATTTTACCAGAATGTCAGAGTTATTTTTATGATGCATAGGTAAGAAAATACATGCTACCCACATAAAATAAAGATACATATTACATTGCATATATTTTATTTAATAATTTTTATATAAATAAATAAATTAACAAAAAAAATAAAAGATTAGAAAAATACTATTCTTCTTCTCATGCTTTAGTCTCTTAAATTAAAAAATAACAAATAATAAATATTATAAAAATGAATTAGACTTATATATAAATAATAGTTGTAACTTGATAGAAATGTTTGAGGTCGAAACTAAGTTTTCTTTTATGACATTGATTCATGTGACTAAAAAACTTTAAAAAAAGCAAACTTCAGTAGTATACACACATTTTAACATAATTTAAAAGAAAATTTTAGAGATATCGAAGAACATTCGATATAATATATATATTATGAAAGATATATATATGTAGGAGGGGTTGTTGGTGGCATTGACGACTATAAGAGATATGCCAATTAATATACTAAAAAATATGGTTCATTAGATCTTAGACAAACTTAATTGAGTGGTGAAATTTTGAAGTTGTATCAACTTAAGGTTTATTGACTTCATTTATGACAATGAGTTTGGAAGGAAAGACTTGATAAAATTCATATTATGTATACTTACTTTTAATTTATTTATCATAGAATTTCTAGGTAAATCAGTAGGAATAACATAATAATTAGTAATTAATGAACTTAAAAAGCAATGAAGTTATTTTTGTGACTTTCGACATTTAGATTAGTTGTGATGATGTATTCACATTAGTTATCACCCACTGTATTGATTTTAAGTAGAAAATTAAATAAAGAAAATTATAATTTCATGAGATTGTTTATCCTCTTTATGACTCTCTATATATGAGTGGTTTTCAAAGATCTTTAGAGAATATAATATTCAAAATAAAATTTTTAGTATAATATTTGGTAATGTTCAAATATAAGTGTTGTGATTAATATGTTTGTGAAAATTATTAGAGATGTATCATTAGATGATATTTTTTATGTTAGGTATATGTATCTTATAATTAATCTAATAGTACAAGTATGAATAAAAATTGTTTTATTCATATTTGAAATTATAAAAAATTCACTAAAAGTTAAATATATTAAGATACCTAGCAGGCAATATGATTTTTACATTTTATGTTTGTAAGTAGGCTTAAAAAGAAAAAATTTCAAATGAATGTTAGACTCCATTAGTATTATACATAGTTCATGTTGAATTCAAGTGTTGGCTATCAACACTAGATATTCAAATTCGTCAATAGTAAAATTAGTAAAATTATTATTAATAATTTAGATTATAAGATAAAAATTTAGTTTTTGAAATTCTTTAAGATTTTTATGATATGATAAAGTAAAATTATTATTATTAATTTAGATTATAAGATAAAAATTTAGTTTTTGAAATTCTTTAAGATTTTTATGATATGATAAATATGTCTCAACTTATCTACACTCTTACTATATATATTAAATTTAAGTGTATATGTAATATTAGATATACATTGAACAAATATAGAATATATACATTATGAATGTTTACTTTTTATTATTTGATTGTATCTATGGATAATAAGGGTAAGATAGAAGAGCTATAAAACATATTAAAATATTTATTCACATGCATGAATAAAATAGAATAACCATATTGTAGGATTCATGAACAATTAGATAATATGTTTAAATATTATGACACTAAGTATTATAGTTTTAGTGAGTCTTTTAGTTAATTATCGAGTATAGATATGAACAAATTATTTGTATACAATAATTTTTTTATTTTGTTAGCTAGAGGTAAATGATGTGATGGTTCACCGAATAAGAGAGAGCTATCTCGGTACTTAGATATTACTTATTACTCTCTTTTATCATATGATTATATTAAGAATTTTGATATATTAAATTAGTGAAAATAATTTAAATCCATCAATCTCATTTTATCTAAAATTATATGTGATCTACTAACTCATCTGATATCTAACATAATATCAGATCCTATTTATTCTGAGATTATGAATATTATTTTAGATAAGAGACTGATATTGTGACCATACATGATAAAAGTATTCTTATGCTTAAAAGACTAAGAGGATCCAGAAATAAGTTTTTAGGATTAAGTGAAATAATTGTTAGTGAATGATAACTCACAGGACATCAATGATATCGAGGTTTGACTATAAGTTTGAGATGTGACGATCTGAACCATACAATTTTATTGTGGATATTAGAAGACTGACATGTTATTATTGCTAATTACTATTGATTGTCATGATTTTTACTTAGTTTTCTAATTTATTATTATTTGTGATATCATGATGAAATCAAAATCATAAAATAGATATATTTTTTATTGAGTTATGATTTTTATTTATTTTTATTTTAAAAATTAAAATTCTATTTTAAAAACTAACATTATATGACAAAGTTAATGCCTACGACTTCCCACCTGATGCCTAGTGGCTGCTAGGCATTTGCTGATGGGTTTGCATGGTCAGTACAATTTAGTGGCAGTGGCCACATGCCATTGGGCATTGGCTAGCTGCCAATAAGCTAGTGTTAGCATCCAGTAGCCAGGAGATAGGCAACTAGCTAGAGTGAGGGAGCACAGGTAGTGGCCAACCCAACACACCAGGCTGAGAGAAATGGGCCTTTGGGCCATGTTAGCACCTAGTAGCCAAGCTCTCCTCAGTCATGCCTTAAGAGTAGGTGTGCCTTAGGCACTCAATAAGTGCAGGCACCACAATGCCCTTGCCATAGTGCCTCGCTTGGGGGGGGGGAGGCATGCCCATTTGTGAATGACAAAAAGGCATGAATTACTACAAGTGCTCCTGATGGGAGGCAATCACTTTAAATGCCATCCCCCTCCCACCACAAAAATCAAACCTGAAGAGATGCATTATCTCTATCCTTTCTTCATAAAATTACTAAAAATCATACAAATTCATCTATCTCATATTATCTAAGATTATATATGATTTACTAATCTTTTTGGTATCTTTCATATTATTGAGTTTATTTTTTTTGTGATTATTTATATTATTTCAGATAAGAGATTGATATTATGACCATATAGCATAAAGATATTCTCATGCTTAAAAGAGTGTGAGGATTCATTAATTAGTCTTTAGGATCAAGTGAAAAAATTACTAGTGGATGATGACTCACATGACATCGAGGGTATCGAGGTTTAGACAAAAACTTGTGATGTGACAATCCGAACCATACAAACTTATCTTGGATATTACAAGACTCACATGTTATTATTGTTGACTACTATTGATTATTGTTTTTTTTACTTAATTTTCTAATTTATTATTATCTATGATATTGTTATAAGGTCAAAATCAAAATCACGAAATAGATATATTTTTTTGAGTTGACTCTTATTCATTTTCATTAACAATATAATATAGTTCATTTTTAATATTTAAATTGTTAAAAATTAAAATTATATTAATAAAAACTCTATATGACAAAGTTAGTGTCTAAGGCCCCTAGCCTGACGCCTAGTGGGCACTAGGCACTAGTTGATGGGTTGGCCTAGCCAGTATAATTTAGTGGCTATGTTCATAGGTCATTGGGCATTGGCTAGCTGCTAGTCAGCCAGTGTTAGTACTAGGAACCAGCCAACCAACCAAGGTGAGGTGGCATAGGTTGTGGCCAAACTGACCTTGTCCTACCCAACACGTTTGGCTAGGAAAAGTGGGCCTTTGGGCCATGTTAGCCCCCAACAGCCATGTGTGCCTTTGGCACGCCTTATGAAACTAGCTAGTACAATCAAATGTTTGTGGCTATAGGCCACTGGGAATTGGCTGGCTGCCAGTCAGCCAGTGTTAGCACCCAACAACCAAGGACCGGCCAACCAACCAATCTGGGGGAGGGGGCATAGTTAGTGTCCAACCCGATCCTGTCCTACCCAACATGCCTGGCTGAGAAAAGTGGGCTTTTGAACCATGTTAGCACCCAACGCCCATGTGTGCCTCAGACATGCCTTAAGACTCACGTGTTACCATTGTTGACTATTGTTGATTGTCGTGCTTTTTACTTAGTTTTTTAATTTATTATTATTTGTGATACTATGAGGAAATCAAAATCATGAAATAGATGTGTTTTTTATTGAGTTGATTTTTATTGAGTTGATTTTTATTCAATTTCATTTACAATGCAATACAATTTATATTTAATAATTAAATTTTTAAAAATTAAATTTAAATTTTAAAAACAAACTATGTATGACAAAATTAGTGCCTATGCCCCCTTGCTTGATGCCTAATGGTCACTAGGCATTGGTTGATGGGTTGTCTTAGCTAGTACAATCTAGTGGCTATGGCCATAGGCCACTGGGCACTGGCTACTTGCTAAGTCAGCCAGTGTTAGCACCCAATAATCAGTAATTAGCTAACCAACTAGTGTGAGGGGGCATAGGTAGCGGCCAACTCGACCATGTCCTACCCAACACATCTGGTTGAGAAAAGTGGGCCTTTGTGATATGTTAGCACCCAAAGGCCATTTGTACCATAGGCATGCCTTGAGCTCAAGCATGCCTCAGGCATGCCATATGCACTGGCCCCAAAATGCATCACTCTCAATAATACTTACAAGTAAGAAGTTAAGGAAAGAGCCGATATTTTATTTTGTAGATGATTATATGATGTTACAATTCATTTAATATAGTGAAATATATTAGTTCTTAATCAATGCTTGAGATAATTGGGTAATATTATTTGAAATAAAAGAGATCTAACTTTCATGATGTGAGAGTTACTAGTCTAAATAAAGAATTAATTCTTACAAAGAATTTGATATTTTATTTTGTAGATAGTTATATAATAATATAGTCAACTATATTAGTTCTTAACCAAAGCTTTAAAGGCAAATGGGCAATATTATTTGAGATATAAAAGATTTAATTTTTATAATGTGAGAGTTACTAGTCTAAAAAAAGAATTAATTCTTATAATGAATTTGATGAAGAATCATTTTACATAATGGAAGTAAAATGAATATTTAATTATATCGAATGAATGAACTGATAGGAAAGAAAGAATGTTGGTGAATTTCATGGTGAATATATAAAGAAAAATCATGTATTCATGTTTATAAACCCTATTGATATTTTTTTATGATCAAGACGAGAGATAAATTATTTGGATTATTTGATAGTTGGGTGAAAGAAGTTAACAAAGATAATATTATTCAAGTTATAATACATAATACTTCAAATTATGTGATAGTAAATATTTAAAAAATAAATTTATTTTTTTATTATTTTATTTAGGTTATTACACATTATATAATATTTCTATATTAATGTTTAACTTAACTTATATAGGTAGATTGTTGAAATAAAAAAGAGAATATTTGTAATGGATACTATGTATTGCATATTGTCTTGACATATTGTTAAAAGATATTAAAAAATTATCATATATAAAGAAGATAATAAAATAAGTTATATTTATATGTGGTTATATTTAAAATAAAGTGAGATTGCTTAATATGCTTAGATGATTTTTTGAGCAAAATTAGTTGTTGAGGCTTATAGAGATGTGGTTTGTAATGGTCTTCATCACCTTATCTCGTATTAATAAATAAAAAAATAAAATGAGGAAGTTATAAATTGGCAAAAAAGTAAAAAAAAATATAATTTTTATGCCTCATTTTTAGAATACTATAATATTTTGTTTTATGGTGTCAGACCCTCTTGTACATATTCTTTGCTTGGTGATTGATGAAAAGAGGCGTACAATGAGTTACATTTATGTTTTCATGCAAAAGATAGAAAAAAATTATCAAAAGCTTTAATGAGAGTGAAAAAAAGTATAAGGAAATCATGAAAATCATTAATAGGCGGTGAGAGATTCAGCTTCATCATCCTTATATTCAGCTAGAAATTTTTGTACACAGAGTTTTATTATGATACAAGAGGATTAGTAGTAAATCTAGATTCAAAAATCTTTGAAGATGTATGTAAATGTATGTTGAGATTGATGAAATAGAGAGGTGAATAAGATACAATTATATCATAATTGGACTTGTACATGCATTCTCAATACCTTTTTGATTATGATTTTCCATATGAACAAAAAGTTTTAACTATTAGGTTAGTTTTTTAATTTAGTTATTTACTGTATTTAAATTAATATATTTTTTTATTAAAATATATGATATATTAAGCTGATAATTTATTTATATCAATTATAATTGAATAATGAAGTATATTTGGATCTAATATTAATAGTTTGTAAAAATTTGTATTGTGGCATCTCAACCTAATATATAGTGTATCTGGTTGTGAAATAAATTAAAATATCTTCGAGAATGTAAATTATTAAAATAATTACGAAAAATTAATATCTTTATTATATTATTTAATATAATATATAATCTAATAATCATGATTTTTTTAGAATTATAACAAGAGGAGAAATAAGTTGGAATATTAATGATCGAATGATTTGATGTACATTAAGTACAATTGAGCCTTGATAAAAAGATTCAATAAGCATCATATTATTGATTTTATTTTTTTGGAAGATATAAATTATAAGATTAAATAATTGATGAAAAAAAAAGAAGATGAAGATGTTACAGAAGATAATTTAGCATTTGAGAGTAATGATTTAACTTGTGGTGTTGTTGTAAGAGCTAGAGGAGCTAAAGGTCTATATAAAAATTAAAGAAAGTTCAAGCAAAATATAAATATCAAAGTTAATATCATCAAGTTTTAAATATACTTTTACTTTTATTTTGATTGATGAAGATGAAAAAATGACCCAGTAATCAGGAGATGAAGATTAAGACAAGTAAGAGTTCAAGAGTGATGATGAAACAAATGATAGTCATGATGATTTTATGGATTTAGAGTTTAAGCAAGATATATAAGTATTTATTTTGTATATCTTTTTAAGTTTTTTATTTTTGTTATACAAAAAATATTAATGATATTTTATTTTATTATTGATATGCTATATTTGAAGTTTAATTTTGTAACTTTATTTATTGGATTGTTAAAATTCAATTAATTTATTTTATTATTCTTAATGATAGTGATTTTGACAAGTACTAATAATATATTTTTTTTATGTTTAATGTTTTATTTTATTTTATTTTATTAATAGATAAAAATTATAAATAATTCTTTAGTTAAATATAAAAATTTTATGTTTTTTTATGTAGAGTATGTCACAAAGAAAATTCGCCTTTATTGTCACCTGAGCCTCCATACTCCAAAAGGGTTTTGTGGCTCGATGCACTTTGCCTTGGTTTGCCTTGCATCTCGGTGTGTTTTGTGCCTGGGTGTGCCTTGCGCCTAGGTGGGCCTTGCACCTAGGTGGCCTTGCGCCTGAGTGTGACTCATTCCTCGGTGTGCCTTTCATCTCGATGCACCTTGCATCTCGATGCATATTGCCTCTCAAATAACTATAGATGAGACTACCTCCTACGATGCTATGTCGATATGACATGACCCGATTGACATCTTTAACTTAAACATATGAAAACCTAATAGAAATATTATTAAAAAGAGATTTAAGTATCTAATCATATTTGTTGTTGACTGTTCAAGATATATTTGGATATATCTATTTCGTGATAGATCAAAAGTCTTCTTTGGTTAAAATTTTTATAAATTGATAAAAACTCAATTCGATAAAATTAAAAAAAATTAAAAAATAATAATATATTATAATTTATGTCATATCAATTTAATATTTATTATATAGATCATCAGATTATATACTAGACTTTTTTGTAATATCATACCTTCAACAAAATAAGGTGGCTGAAGGAAGAATAGACAATTGATTGAGATGACTCATATTTTTACTTGGAAAGAGTATTCCAAAATTGTTGTCTTTTAGAGTTTTTTGTTATACTTATTTTTTTTTGACTGTTCTCTAGGATGTGACAAGCTAGTATCCAAGGCCTTGAGGTATGTCTTTCTTGGATACTTTAGTTCCCAAAGAGAGTATATTTTTTACCAAAGACTAATAAAATTTTAATGAGTTTAGATGTTAATTGTTTAATAATGATTTATTCTTTAACATGCTTATGAAGAGTGTGAATATATATATATATTGCATTTGGATTCATCACTCTTTGTCTCATATCTATAACCCTGCATCGACTTTTAGTTGATAAAGAGAGTCACTCATTGACTATATTTGATCATGTTGGTTTTGAGCATGATATTGTTCTTATAGAATCAGCATACTTGCCAAAAAATTCAGATTACATTGAGTCCAGCGAAAGTAAGAGTTCTAGAGTAGAAGAATTTTTTTCATATCTAGATTACTTAGTATTATAAGTGTGTGCACCAATACATACTCATAATGTTGGGAATTATGACACTTGAACATTCATAACTTAGAGTATATACTAGATGAGAAAAACATGCCTAGCTTTATAGGATAAGAGGTGATCCTATCGAGGAGCAAAACAATTTTGTAGGCAGTCCCTCTTACCTTGACCTTTCGATTGCTCTATGAAAAGGAGAGAAGAAGTGTACTCAATACTCGATTTCACATAGTTTGTTGCACTCTTATTTTATTTTATTTCTTTTATTATTTCTCTTGATGATACTAGCATGATCTTTTTCTGAGATATTATCTCATTTAAGAATGTGTCAGACTATGATAGATGAGATGTATATCCTTAGCTATAATGAGATCAGACAACTAATATCATGATCTTCGAGAAAGTCTGTTGTTGGATGCATTTTATTGTTTACTATGAAGGCAAGTTTTGATAAAAAATCATATCATCTTAAAATGAGATTTATAGTGATGTGATACAATCAAATATTTGGTATGAAATATCATGATACTTACTTTGCAGTAATCAAGTTGACGTCGGTACGTATTTTCATTTTTTTACAAGATCTCACGGTTAGAGTATACACAAACTAAACTTGGAAAAAAATATTTTTGTATTATAAACTTCAGATGGAGGTATATATGAAGCAACTACTATTGTTTTGGGCAGTACAATCAAGTGTGGTTTGCAGATTGTAGAATGTATTATATGGTCTAAAGTAGTCACCTGAGCCTGGTTTGTAAGGTTTTGTAGTAACTTTATTTGAGCTAATCAAATACATTTTTGATTTTTATTTGTTCTTCTTAAGGATACATATTATCTCATGTAAAATTTATCGATTGGTAGAGATAATAAAAAGGGTTTAGGACATATTGCCTTATATAAATTTTTGGACTACTTGGAATGAATGAAATGTGAGTGATTAAAAATAGTTGCAACAATATTTTGGCAACAATATTTTGGCAACAATATTTTTGGATGTGGGATTGTTTCCACAAGGAATTAGTGTAGTGCAGTATCAGTGCAAATGCACCATCAATATAACATGGGATCTATTTTGTTTATTTTTATTTTAATAAATCTTTTATCTTTTCTGTTGAATCATATTTCTTGGATATTCATATATATATTCCTAAATTCATAAATATTTTCATATTGAATTTTATATATTCATCTGTGATAGAAGAGTTGGATTTTGATAATTTAATTTCTAAAACAACTAGAATTTTTTTAGGCAAGAAAATGGATAAAAATCATCTTTTAAAAAAATTGTTTTCAAAAAATTATTCTAAAACTATCATCAAGATAACTAAGTCTTTATTCTAGTTACCTTTATTTCCATTTACAACTTCAGTAAATTTAGCTATAATTTTTTTTTGTTTTTAATTTATTTCCTTTTACTTTGTTTTTCAGATATCCAAATAAATTTTCTTTTTTTGGAATGATTTATTGGAAGTCTTATTTCAAGTTTATTCAACAAGCAACACTTGGAATGTTTAATTTTTTCAACTAAGATTGATTGTTTAGGCATGGAGATCAAATTTAGTAGGAATGGAAGTGGACATGCATGAAATATGGCACTATTAAGTAATGTCGCATAACACATAGTTACATTTAGATATTTTCATCAACCAGCTATTATTATTGGAGGATGCTTTGCAATTGTAGCAGTGATACTCTCTATTTTCCTTATATTTCAACATCTCAGATCTTATTCCAATCCAGAGGTTTGCTTTTAAGTTTATTATCTGACAATGTAAATTCTCATTTATCATCATGATCATTGTTGGGCTTTTACCTTGCCATTTGGACCTACCTAAACTAATCCATGTTCTAATCTATTCCAATCCATATATAAATATTTTAATTTTTTTTTATTATTTTTTATTATTTTTTATTATTTTTTATTATTTTTTATTATTTTTTATTATTTTTTATTATTTTTTATTATTTTTTATTATTTTTTATTATTTTTTATTATTTTTTATTATTTTTTATTTTTTTTTATTTTTTTTTGTAACTTACCTAAATAAAAAATAGATTATATAGTAGACCTATCTATATATAATTAAATTTATTCTCTGATATAATTATTAATTATTTTTGAGTTTTCATTTTAATTCTCTCCCAAATCGTTACCTTATGACTCATCAATTATATTTATTTATAATCTAAACATTTTTGAATATCATTGTTATAATTTTATGAGTGTTTATTTATTATATTATTCTTAAATATGATTGGGTGAAATAATATTGAGCTAATTGATTACTTGGAAGTTTTTTGCATTACATATATATTGGAGGTAATGCATTTGTACAATGATAAATATCTATAGCTAATGGTAGTATATCTCAAGTTGGAGACTTTTTAGACGTAGTCTCTATAAATTTTTCGGAAGTAAGACTATCAATATATTAAACTCTCTCAGATCTCTCATTAAAATGGGAATCTTGCATACTGAGTATGACTTCCATGATCTCTATTTATTATATATATTTTTTAATAATAGGAACACTTGATTTATGGCCTGCTCAATTTTTTTTTCTTTATTTATAATTAGGTTTGATGTTTGAGTTATGATTTAGTGTTTTATTTTCTTTTTTCTATCATAATATTTTCTTCTTTAATTTATAAGCTAGGGTTTGCAAATCATAAAAGTGTGTCTACATTTACATTGTGTTACTATACAATGTGTGCACTTAGTTTATGCAGTAGATCTACATGGTAAATAGCTGACGTGACTGCAGAGTGATGTCAATGTAGTGTTAGTGTTGATGTGGAACAATAATAGTGTGTGTGTTTGAGTGGAGGACAAAATATTATGGATTATCGGCATGGTTGTGGCGTCGACGTAGTATTTGTGCAGTGACATTGACAATGTGATAGTATTTGTTGTGTTGAGGCAAAGTGTATACAATGTCTGATAGGGTGGAAGTTGCAGAGATGTCTACATGGTATTAATGTGTATGGTGTAGTGTAGTGTTGTGTTCTGTGCACAATAAGAGTGAATGTGTAATAATTTGGTCATTATGGTGTAAGTGTAACAGTGCAATGTGGTGTGAGGTTAGTGTAGTGTAGTCCACTGCACTTAGGTATGAAGAGTGATGTAATGTGTAGTTCACATAAATCTTATATGGAAATCAGTTTCCTTAACTTGGCAGTATATTTTTTAATTAATGGGATCTTATTAATGACTTAGACCATCTCCAATGGTAAAGCTCCATTTGGGGTTCCAAAAGTTATAAATGGAACCTTAAATAGTATTTTGGAACCCTAAATGGAACCAATTATTTTCTATCACTCCAACCATAGTCTCTAAATAAGTATCTATTTTAATATTTTATTATATTTTAAATATAAAATATAATAAAATTTATATTGTGTATAAAAAATAGCCGTTGGGAAAGTTATCAACGGCGATGAACAGTTTTTCTTTTCCCTCCGAATTTTGCAGACTATCAAAACCGGTTGTAAATTTGGAACCTCAAACCCTGGGGTTCCATTTTGATGACTGAAATGGAATCCCCGTTGGAGGACTATGACGACGGGTTGGGATTCCATTTTTACGATTATTTCATTTGGCGACTATTATACCGACGGGTTGGAGATGCTCTTAAAAAGTCAGAATTGCTTAGTTGTATGTTTTTTACATAGTTGTAGCGTAGTCCTAATTGTACAACCATATGTTTTATTTACATAACTATAACTTTAAAGTTGGCCATACACCTAAATTTTATTTATTTTTTTATGCTTTAATGAGAGTACTCAATTTGTGAGATGACATAATAATTTTGTCTTCTATATAAGAGATTTTTATGTATGTTTTTAAATTAATTTTTTCCTGTTGATAATCTTCAATGATATTTTTTTAAGCATTATTTATTTTAATATCTTATATTATTTTCTATATTAAAGGTATGTCATGGTATATATATGAGCGATCCTTGAATTACACAATCTTCTCATATAATAATTTAAATTTCATATTATAAAAAAAATAATAAATATATAAATACTAATAAAAATTTATATTAAATATGATTAAAATAACTATTTTTTGATTATAATTTAATTAAAATATTATACTTAATTTTATCTGAAAAATTTATTTATGATATTTAAATATTTGTATTACAAAACATTAATAAATAATTATATAATTATAATATTTATAAAATATTTTAATTAATATATAAAAATTACAAATAATAAAAAACTAAAATAAACAATTGTTTGATTACAAAAAATTTATAAAATTATATGAATAAATGAATAAATAAGTAAATATTTATAAAAATAAAAGTATAAATAATATTTTTGAATTATTAAAAAAAATTTTTATTTTTCATAAAATTTAAAAGAAAAAAGTTGATATTTTAAGATTAATATATTGTTGTTTTGATCATATCAAAAAAATTTTGATTATTTAAAAAATTAATATTTTAGTGTGGTTATTAAATGAACACTTCAAACATTAAAATTTATAATGATTAAAAGATTATAATTATATGCTTTTATAATTATTTCGTATTATTTTAATAAAAGATAAATTGAATTCTTATAAATTTATGATCATATATATATATATATGAATACTTTATTATTATATAATATTATTTTATTTATTCATTAAATAATATCATTTATGGTTAAATAAAGACCTATTTCTATTATTTTATTTAAAGTATTTATTTTTATAATTTAATTTTAGTGTTATTTTTTTATATTTTATTTTATAATAGTTTAGTATATATATAAGGTTTTATTAAAATGCTTTTTATCAAAAAACAGAGCCCACACTTCAAACTGTGCATTTAATGGTAGCAATAACAATGTTTTAGGGTTCTCACAGAAGATCTACAACGTCATAGCTTATGGTGGTGTTCATATAGACATGAGAACAATGCTTGTAGATTGGGTTCCCATCTGCAGGCTCTTCGTGTGGGTAAAACCCCCTCTGCTCGCAATTTCACATCATGGACACTCCGGTAAGCTCAGATAAGTAAAAGATGCTGCGTGGACTAAATTCATCAGTGGGGGCCATAACAACTGCTATTGCTCCAGGCAACATAATCTGATACGAGTAATGAGTGTGCAGATCAATTGATGACATGAAGCAACTCTATGATGGATGCGTATGAATTCATTAGCAGTGACATGGAGAGTGGTGTTCGACATGTTGTTTCACAGGTGAGTAATTTCTTGCTCATTGCTTGACCCTATTTCTTTTTATTTTTGAGTTTCCTAGAAAATGTTGAAAAAATTAGTATTTCTATTTCATCTAATTTAAAAATAGCAACTTACATTTTTTGAAGAAAAAGTCAATCATAAAAATCATACATAAGAAAATATATTTGGGTCGATGTCACATTTGAATTACAATGCAATAATTTCGTGCTGAGCTTTATCTAGAAATTAGGAATTGTGAATAGACTAGACATAGCTTGGCCAATCCTATTCTTTTTCATCACATATGTGTATAATTCAAATTGAATGTACATACTCGTTGTTGTGTTGTCATATGCATTGTGAGGAGTCCCTACTTAATGCATATCTTAATAGTCTTATCTCTAAAAATTAGAGAGATTATGTCTGATGAGTCTCAAACTTGATATTTATTGTTCTTGGAAAAAAATATTTGTTATAGTGTCAAGATATGATCTTCATTATATTCATGTGATTAATATTTTCATAATGATTAATTATTTTTGTATTCTTTCTGCACAAATATATTTTATTTTAAAATTTTTATGAGATTTAGTGAGGTGAAGTTTATGTTTTGTTGCATTTTTAATAATTTTGCCTTTGCGTGCTTATGTATGCAACCGATGATGAAACTTATTATTCCAGGCCAAGAATAAAATATCATGTATTAATTTTTATTTTGAATTATTATAGTTTTGTTAAACTTGAATTTTTTATGTCTGTTTTAATGATGTTATTTTTGAGATTTATTACCTAGTGAGATGAGACCTAATACTTAATGATAAATTGATGGTCAAAAAATAACCAATATGAAAAATATTGTATATTAATAAATTTATCTCCTAATTTTCTAGCTATCTTGATTATACGAGTCCACTAAAAAATTAAGTTTTAGTATTATCTTTAATTTTATTCTTTATTTTTAAAATTCCAGTGTTGTTCTTAAAGAGCATATATTACAAAGATTTTCCTAAAATGTGATATATAAAGTAAGGTGCGTTTTATTTTACATATAATTTTATATAAAAACATGAATAATGTTGGATTTTATTTTGGTAGTAGCGGCAGGAGTGGCACCGGCAGCAATGGCTGTGGTGGCGGCACCGGCAGCAATGGCTGCGGCGGCAGCACCGGCAGCACAGGCATCATAGGCTGCACTGGTAACAGTGGTAGAGGCAGTAGCGGCGGTGACAGCAGGGGTAGTACCGGCAGTGGCAAAAACTTCGGCAGCTGCGGTAGCAGCGATAGCAACAAAAGCGTCGGCAGTGGTGGCAGCAGCGGCGACAACAACACTGGCAGTGGCGGAAGCGGCATTAGCGGTGACATGTGGTGGGATCAGCGGCAGCATCAACAGCAACGGCGACATCAGTGGCAGCACTGGTTGTAGTGGCAGTATGGGGTGCAACAGCAACGGCAGCAGCCACGGCAATGGCCGTGGCGAAAGCAGCGGCGGCAGTAGCCGTGACAGTGGCGTAAGCAGTGGCGGTAGCAGCGACAGCACTGGCTGTGGAGGTAGTAGCGGCGGTAGCAGCGACAGCGGCAACAGGGATGACAACAGCGACAATAGCTTCAGCAGCTGCGGCAGTAGTAGGAGAAGCAGCAGAGGCAGCGGGAGCAACAACAATGACAACAAATGTGGTATATACATACGTATATAGTCAGTATGCATAAATATAATACTGTAGTATTTTATGTAAATATATACTGAGTATATATGTACTCAGTATATTTGTACACATAATATTATAGTTTATATGTACATATACTGCAGTAATTTATGTACGAGTGAAATGCTAGTATAAATGTACATATTTACTACAGTAATATATATATATATATATATTAAAACATAATTTTTTTATATTTATTTTGATTTGATTGAGTGGTTTAAATTTCTTACAGATATGGTACCACATTATTTTCCATTCGAAGCTCATATAAGTGAATGGAATTTTCAACAGACATGATGCATTGTGATTGGACAACTTTTTCGTAGCAGAAAGTTGGTGATCGGAGGAGCAGATGGAGAGAAAGCAACCTCAATGCACGAATAGATTATACTTTATGCACTGTCGGTAGATACATTGATTAATACCATGTAATATAATTTTGTTATATTTTTGTTTTAGTTATTTAAAATATTGTAATATAATAAGTTATTAAATGAATATTTTTTGTTTAATTTAAAATTTTCATTTATAGTTTTTATTTTTATTCAATTTAATATAAATATATTAAATTATTTAATTAAATTTTTGTTGAAGCTGTATTACAATCAACTTTAATTTATGTTTGTTCATGTCTATAATAATTGTTATTATATATATGTGAATATGTTTGTGTGTCTCCAAATTTTTTGGGTAGAGTTTTAGCCTATTATAGGTATGTAAAACTCTATTATCATCAACAGTAGCTGCGACATCGGTGGCAGCGATGGAAGCGATGGCAACGGATGCGGAAATGGTGGTAGTGGGGGCGGTGGCAGTAGTGGCGGAGTAGCAGCAGCAAGAGTTGCACCATCGGAGGCAGTGGCAGAGGCAGCAGAACCGGCTATACCGGAAGTAGTGGTGGCAGTGGCAGTTGCAGTGGCTGCAACTAAAGCAATGGTAGCACCAGAAGCAGCGGCAGCACCCAAAATAGCGGTAGAGGTGGCAGTGACAACACCGGCATGCAGGGGTAGCATCGGTAGTGTTGGCAGCCGCTCCAGCGACTAGCAACGGTGCTGGCCAGTGCCAGCGGCGGCGGCGGTGGCAGAGGCTGCAGTGTTAGAGGCGGCAGTAGAGGCAGCGGTGGAAATAGTGACAGCAACAGTGGTATTGGCAGCGACATCGACAATGGCAGATACGGCAGGAGTGGCAGCGGAAGCAGCAGCAACAGCACCAAGTGAGGTATATACATACGAATAAAGTCAGTATATACGTACATTTAATACTGTAGTATTTTATGTACGTATATACTGAGTATATTTGTACTTAGTTTATATGTAACATTATAATATTGTTTATATGTACATATACTGTAGTAATATATGTACAAATGAAATGCTAATATATATTTATATATATACTGCAGGATTATATATGTATCAAAACATAACTTTTTTTGTTAATTTGACTGAGTTATTTAATTTTCTTACAGATATGATACCACATTGTTCCTCTTACAAAGCTACTATAAGTGATGAGATTTTTCACTAGATATTACGTGATGTTACTCAGACAGCTTTGTCGTAGTAGAAAAATGATGATCGGGGGAGCAGGGGGAGAGAAAACAACATCAATGAATGAATATATTATACTTTATGCATTGTGGGTAGAAACATTGATGAATGAGATACAATAAAAGTTTGTTATTTTTTTTTGTTTCAATTATGTTGAATATTGAATTCACATAAAGATTTTAAATGATTTTATTTTTTGTTTATTATAAATTATTTATAAATTCAATTTTTATTAAATTTGATATAAAAATATTAAATTATTTAATAAAAAATTTAAAAAGTTTTAAATTTTAAAATTATTTTTGAAATTAAAATGGCTAGGGAATATTCCCTTGATAAATTAGCAAGGGAAAATCTCTTGCTAAATTAGCTAGGGAATTTTCCCTATCTAATTTAGGTAGGGACATATTAAAATTAGCGACGGATTATCCGTCGCTAAATTTATTTAGCTAGAGACTATATCCGTCGCTAAAATTTATAGACAACACTTTAGCTATGGAATAATCTATCATTATTTTTTGTTTAGCGATGGAATATCTCGTTTATCTTACTAATTTAGCTATGAAATTTTTTTTAGCAAGTGATTTTTCCTATAGGTGTCAACCGGGCTGGGCCGTGCCCGAGTAAGGCACGGGCCATGCCGTGCCGTGCCTGCCCCGTGCAATGCCGTGCCTGAGCCGGAACGATTCGGTGCCCGTGGCACGACACACCGGCGTGGGCTAGTCCCGTGTCCCCCTTGCTTCGCCACTCCCACAAAAAAAGTCCGCGGGTAGGTTCTGATTGGACCCGACCCACGGTCCCCCGAGGCCCGAGCAGACCCAATCCCCCCCCCCCCCCCCACCAACGGGAAAAAAAATATAAAAAAATTTTAATTTTCAGCCGTTGGATCTCGCCTCCAACGGCTAGGGGGCAGAATCCAACGGCCCTCATGATTCTTGCCCCTAAAATATTCAAAAAAATGACTTTAAAAAAATATATTTTTTAATCTATAAATTTCACCCCACTCTCTATATCATTTATGTTTTTCATAAACATATTTTCTCTCAAATCTCTCATTTTCTCTCTCAAAAATTTAGCTCCTATCTCTCGGGACTCGGGATTTCGGCATTCGGCTTGGATTTTCGGAATCTCAACTTGAGTTTTGAATTTTGAGTTTGATTGTGGTGCACCGTGCATGTAACTGACCTCACTGCTTTTACCGGGTAATTTATTTTAAGTTTTTCTTTACTTTCTCTCTCTCTCTCTCTCTCTCTCTCTAGTTTCTCTCTCTAGACAAAAAGAAGAAAATTTTTAAATCAGTCATCTAGTCTCTAAATAACTATTCTGATTAACAAAAATAGTAAAAAATAACAATTACTAATGAAACATATTTATATTTAGAAAATGAAAATATTAAACAAAGGTTTGAGGCTGCTGAAACTTTGGTTTCTCTAATCATCTCAATCCAAACTTTTAAAAAACAAAAAACTCGGAGGACTTCTGTAGTTTGGACTCATTTTAATATAATAAAACAAAAAAAATGTTAGGGGTGAGGAGGAAGAAATGGTACAGTACAAATATAGTATGAGACTTTTAAAATGTAAGAGTTCGTTTGGGACTAGGCACCTTAAGAGGCATGCCGAATTATGCACCAAAAAACATGGTCCATTAGATCTTAGGCAAACCCAACTTGGCACTACATTTTTTGAGACTGGATCAAGTCCAGTCTCAAAGTTTACTCCCTTCATATACTCCAGTGAGTTGGGTAGGGACGGCATGGCCAGACTTATCACATTGATGGGTCTTCTGATCAGATTTTCGAAAGATCCAAGAGTAGTGTGCATCATGCAGAAATATTTTCAGCCTTCTTATCGTAGAATTCCTCGGTCCACATCTAGGAATGACATACTAACAATATATAAGTTAGAAAAACAAAAAATAATTAATGAATTTATGGCATATAGTGGAGTGGTGTCCGTGACGCCCGATATCTGGACAAGTCACGATGAATTATCTTATGCATGTCTCACCAGCCACTATGTATATTCTAACTGGACTATGAATAAAAAATTATAGGATTCTCTGAGATTCTTCATCCTCATGATGGCCCGACCATTTTTGAGTGTATGATGAAAATCTTTAGGGAATATAAAATTCAAAATAAAATTTTGAATGTCACATTCGATAACGCATCTAATAATAGAGTAGCAATTAACATATTTGTTAATATATTAGAGACACACCATTAGAAAAGATTTTTCATGTCAGATGCATGTGTCATGTGATTAACCTGATTATTCAAGCATGTATGAAGGTGTGTTCTCCCGCGTTGGATAATATACGTAATGCACTAAAATATATTCGTACTCCTCGCAGACAACAATAGTTTGGTAGTCTCTGTTTGTCTGCGAATCTTAAGAAGAAGAAATTCCAATCGGATGTGAGACATCATTGGAATTACACGTACCTGATGTTGGAATCATGTGTTGGATACGAACACGTGATATCCGACTACGTCAATAGTAAGAGTGACAAACTTATTATTGATGACATTGACTGGGCTTTAGGAATTTCATAAATGAAATTCTTGAAGATTTTTTATGACACGATGAACATGTGTTCGTCAGTTTATATGCTCACGACTTGCATTGCACTCCGGTACATATGCAACATTAGTAGCATGTTTAGGATGTATCGAGCTGACCCGACACTTAACCATATGGTTGCAGAGATGGAAACCAAGTACTTAAAGTACTGGTCCACCGTTCCATCTCTTTATTGCCTTGCTGCATGCATGGACCCTAGGGTTAAGGTGGAAGTGGTAGAAAATACCCTGACTTACATTTCCTCGTGCATGAACCTGGAAGAGCCACCTATAGGATTCATTTACAAGAAGTTGACTGACCTCTTCATATACTACGATACTAGGTATTGTGGTGGTGGTAGTGAGGCTGTGATTACGGACATTGATACCTTGTTCGGAGATGATGATTTTTTCATTCAGCTAGCGAGGGGGGAACGTAGGGGTGGACCATCACATAGGAGCGAGCTTTATTGGTACTTAGATACTAATTACTACTCAATCCTATCACATTCTGATACTAAGAATCTTGATATATTACAGTGGTGGAAATCATATGAGTTCACCTTTCCCGTGCTATCTAGGATCGCACGGAATCTACTGACTCCTCCGATGTCGAGCGTAGCATCGGAGTCTGTTTTTTCTGTTGTAGTGAACTTGATTTCGGATAGGAGATCGAGATTACATCCAGATATTGTTGAGGTCTTGGCTTGTTTGAAGGATTGGGAGGATTCGAGATTTAGCATCCATGATCATGCTATAGCTAGGACTAGGATAGGGACTGCAGCCGCATCCATTGCGATAGCGGAGGAGTTGATTGCTGATGATGATGATCCATATGATAATGATCTTGATGTTGCGGCTGATGATGCTCATGATATGCCGATTGACAATTGATGATAATCTAATGTTTTTTTTGATTTCGATGTTTTGTATTTTATTGATTGTACGCTTTATTTATACGTTACGTTAAAACTCTAATTTGTTTGGTTCGGACGTTCGGTATATAAAGGCTAATTGGTCATTTTTCATTTGTTTTGCTTATGTTTTTTTTTTACTTTTAAATTTTTTTTAACATAGTTTATTGATTTATTTATTTTTTTTTGTTTTAATTTTTCAATTAAAAATTTATAACTCTATTATATAATTCTAATAAAATTTAAACTAATTTTATATTACATTAAAAAAAATTTTAACTTTGTAATTTTAATAATTTTTTTTTTACAATTTTCATATTATAAATATATAATATTATACATTATCAATAATTTTATATATAATTTAATAATTTATATAATTAAAATAAAAATTAAAAAAATAATTAATAAAAAAAAAATTTGCTGGCCCGTACGGCCTGGAATGGACGGTACGGCCATGCTAGGCTCGAGCAAGCCAGGCATGGCCCAGCTTTTTTTAACCGTGCCGGGCCAGGCACGAAAGCACGCCCGTGCTCAAAAAAATTGGGCCGGGCCGGGCCGGCCCGTTTAACACCTCTAATTTTTCCGTTGCTAAATTTTTAGTTAGGGACACTTCTGTCACTAAAATTTAGCAAGAAACACTTTAGATAGGGAACCAATCCGTCGGTAATCCTTCACTATATCTCATTTCGGGATGGAAAATGCCCATTTTGCTAGGGAATTGTCACTAGCTATATGAGATTTTTCTTGTAGTCTTTGAAGTTAGCGGTACTAATCAAACTTTTTCAATTACTTATTTTTAAAATTATTAATACTTTTAATTCTTTAGTTTTTGAGTGCACTCTATTTATAACATGATACATTACATATATTTATTTAATTTCTTTTTATCTCATTATAATGTTTTTAATTTTATAATAGTTAATAATATTACTATGATGCTTATTTAGTATAATAGTATCAATGTTCATTTTATTATTTTGGTACAATTATTTTACCTTTTCTATTTTCCACTTAACTTAAAGTCTTTGAATTGTATTCTTTAACAATTCAATTTCACTATTGGTATAAGTATAAAATTTAGCAAGCATGCCACTAGTTTTTTTGAGAATTAACAACATAATGTACCAACAAATACTATAAATTTCTTGAGTGAAGTATTTTAAAACATTCTCTAAGTTTTTCATGTTCTTCATCTTCTCGCGAGGTTAAAGTTTTGTAATATTTTTTTTTCAAATTTAGTTATTAACTTTTGCATTGTTGATCTATGAGTTAATTTTTTTGGTAAATTTCTATTTTTCTTAAATATTTTTTTATAGTAGATGATGCCATACTAGCTTATGCTAATATTATATGATCTACAATGTGTTATAACATTTTTGTTAATCTTATTATTTTGAGTTATCACGCTAAATAACTTAATTTTAATTTCAGAGTTAACCATGTTTTTTTTAGATATTTTTGTAGGATTTATATAACTTTGTGGATGACTTTTCTAAGAATTAATCATGTTGTCTATCCCTATTTTTGTCATATCAAAGGATAAATTAGATGCTTAGTTTTCATTAATCTTTTTTTATTCACTATCAGTATAATTTTTTTGTTTGATAAATTTAAAACTGATAAAATCAAGCATAAAATATATTATTTATATTAATAATGAGGTACACTTAAAAAATATGCTAGTGTTTTTATAGTACGTCAAGAAAATATTATTAGAAATATATTTTATCTAAATTACCTAGAGTATTATATAATATTATTATGTAAGATGACTTTTATTATTTGTTAACTATTTTTATAAATAAGTATTATCGCATTACATAATTCATATCTCATAAGAATAAAATAATTTTTATATATTTATACTTTATTTTTAAAAAATGATTGATATTCACTAAAAATTTGAAATAAATATTTTAAAAAATTATATTACTATATAATATACATTGTGAGAATTTGTATTTTGCTTGAAAAAACATAAAGTGATTTATCTTGTATTTTATGTAGTCATATTATTTTCGTATTGAAAATTTAGAGATTATAAAAAATATTCAATTAAGACAACTTTAAAACTTTTTTTATAAGACATTTTAGGATGAATCAATTATGATTACAAATTACTTAATAATATTGATATCTTCTTTTATTTTCATCAAATTGTATTTCTTATAAATTATTTAATCACTTCATTTATCATTCGTGTTGTAGGGGGTATGAATTTTGTTCAAATGTTTCTTTAAAAGTAAGAAAATAAATTGTGTCATCTCATGTGTTTCTAGGTCATTATAGTATTAAAAAAAATATAAATGCAATTCATCATTACCAAAAATTAGTAATTGAGTGATATAATTTCTTTAAATATTATTTTCCTCGTGGTAATCTATATGAGGTGAGGCTAAAGAGATTGTTTTCAAGTTAACTCACATTTTGGGTTTCTTAGGAATTTTGTGGCCATTTTTTTTAATGATTTTCTTAATCTTAAATATCATTTAGCTAGAACATATAATAATATGAGTAAGTTGAGTTTGACACAAATTATTATAGATAAAAATTCATATAAATTGTGATGATTTCATATTTATTTAATATGAAATCAATCATTTGATAGTAAAAACATTTTAACTACTAATATACTAGATAAAAATAATGATGATATTAGAAAAGAGAATTTATGTTAAAATATTTTAATCATATATATTTAAATCCACTTTTATGTTATGTAATGATTGTGTTTTTTTTATAAAAAGAAATATTATTACAATTTTATTTTTTATTTTGTTACTTAATTATGATTTTTTGAATAAGTAAGAAACTAATAATATTTTTTTATTTTGATGAATTGATTTTATATTATATTATATATATATATATATATATCTTTGATCTTATTTTGAATTAAAAGTTTTTATACCTCAATGTCTCAAAAATTATGTCTTGACTTACTAATTATTAAACTTGTTATTTTATGCTTTTGCCTCTATAGGTATTTAAACTTATAGTATAAATTATATCTCATTCTTGTTTTATTTAATTAATAATTAATTTTTAATAATACATTTAATCATAATGATTTAAATAATGAAATGTATTTGGAAAAGTCTATAAGATTCGCATTTTTATGATTTTTTTGAGTTACATATATTATTTCTATAAATATGACTTGGAGGAAAGGTGTATTATATTATTGTAGTTGATACAATTATTATATAGATTAATGAAATGAATATTTTTATATTCAAATATTTTTTTTAAAAAGTTTCGAATAGCTCAATGATTAAAATATTTTTTTTAGTTATTAAGTAATGTAATTAAATTAAAAATTATTTTATTTCAGCTTATATTTATGTGATTATTTATCGATGAGTTTTCCATTGTTATCTCTACTAGATATAAAGAAAAATATGAGAATATAGTTTCTCTTATTCTTTAGGATTGACATTAAAAATGTTTTCAATATTGTAAATCTTTTATTGGGTTTTCTCAAGAAGATGTATGATGTGGTCCTATTTATATTCACAAATATATTAAAATATGTATGGAATTGCTTTCATTCTCTTTGAGTGATTCAAGATATTTTTGATTATTTGACTATTATTATTATTTTTGTATCTCAATAATAATAAACCATAATATCAATTAATATTTTTGTATATTTTTCTAAAAAAAGTTTATATATTAGAAAATACGTTGCTATATACACACTACAAATATTTATAAATAGTTATCATATATAATGATAACAACACACTCTCAAATGCCCAATTGAATTACACCACTATAGTGAAAGAACGTGTATCAACAATCTTTTCTTTTGACAAGTTAATATCATATTTAGTGGGAACCAAAGTCATAGTATATACTAAATATTTTATAATCAAATATATCATAAAAAAGAAAGATGTCAGACCTAGATTGATTTGATGAATTTTACGATTATAATAGTTTGAACTAGAGATATTAGGTAAGAAATGTACATATAAGCAAAATTGAAAATAATTTATCAAGACTAGAACAAAAAGATAGAAGAGTTGTTGAAGAAGATATTAAATAGATATTTTTATTTGAACAAATTATAATATTGAATGAAAATGTAACTCCATGGTACGTAGTATTGAATGAACCTTATCATTCCAAGTAGTACTCTGATCAAATTTTGAGGCAAAGTATTATAGTTGAGAGAGTAGTAGTATCTTGTAATAATGTCACTTTCTACTCCAGCTCTTACAAATTTGTGGAATATGTTAATATTTATGTGCAGTATTTTTCTTCTCAAAATTAATGTTGATATTTACATATATATGCATAAATATATATGTGCATATACACTGCCCTACACACAAACTCACATTTATCCATCCATATACATTACTATTCATTATATATCAGCATACACATATTTGTAATTTTGTATATATTCACACATGTATCTATATTTTCAAAGTAGTGTGTATATACTTGTATCATGCATATACTACTGTACACCCACACAAACACACACATATACCTATATACATAATGTATTTCTATAGTTACACATGAAACTATTATATATATATATATATATGTGTGTGTGTGTGTGTGTGTGTGTGTGCTCGCGCATGTGTAAATGTATTTAAAATTTTTTTATTTTGAAAATTTAATTAAAATAAAATATTATATATTGTATACAATTTATAAAATATTATAAATTCTTTATATTTAAATCAAATATTTGTGTGTGTGTTTGTATGCATGTATGTGTGTGTGTGTGTGTGTGTGTGAAGCATATGAATGCATAAAATGAAATTATGAATTAAATATTGAGCTTCTATATTATTCAAATAGTTGTTTTTTAATATTTATATTAAAATAACAATCATTATACTTATATAAATAGATGAATTTGACATATTTGTAAATTATTTTGTTTTTAAATTATGTTAAAAATGAAAATATAGTTCATAAATAGATAATATTGTTTTTGTTTTTCTATATAATTATTTTATTAAAATATTAATGACTATGATAAATTTCTACCTATTATTTATTGTTATTAATAAATTTTTGGAAACTTAATATTCAAACAAATATAATGTTGTGCATATAAATACATGCCTTAAATGTTTTGTAAAAAATCAATTATTGCTTTGATTATGTTCAAACAAAATAGATTACCATATAAATATATGAGTAAATTTTTCTACAAGTAATTATTTTTTTATTTTATTCAAAATATATAAATGACCATATAAATATAAGAATTTGTTTTTTTTTTTCTTGAGGCATACGATCGGTCTATGCAATTACAGTTGGAGGCCTCAGGCTTTATGACCGCTCCGTGGGCCCATGCAGAAAGGGCAAGCCTAGTCACTTCAAA